>CAUYQG010132584.1:0-35148 GCA_963574415.1 Tarsius wallacei
GTAGAATGGACATCTTAACAATGTTGGTTCTTCCAATCCATGAGCCTGGAATATTTTTCCATTTGTTTGTGTCATCTTTGCCAACAGATATGTGAAAAAATGCTCAGCTTCACTAGTCATCAAAGAAATGCAAATTAAAACCACACTGAGATACCACCTAACTTTAATCAGGATGGCCATCATCAATAACTCAAAAAACAACAGATGCTGGAGAGGATGTGGCAAAAGGGGAACACTTCTACACTGTTGGTGGGATTGTAAACTAGTACAGTATGGCGATTCCTAAAAGATCTAAAAATCGACCTCCCATACGACCCCGCAATCCCCTACTGGGAATATGCCCAGAGGAACTCAAATGACTCTATGAAAAATATACCTGCACACTCATGTTTATTGCAGCATTATTTACAATAGCAAAAACATGGAATCAACCATGCAGCCCACCAAAAGAGGATTGGATTTTTAAAAATGTGGTACATATACACGATGAAATATGCAGCCATAAAGAAGGAAAAAATTATGAGATTCATAGCAACCTGAATGGACTTAGAGTCTATAATACTGAGTGATATATCACAGAAACAAAGAACTGAGTATCAGCTGGGCTTGGTGGCTCAGCCTGTAATCCCGCGCCTTTGGGAGGCTGGGGTGAGTGGATTGCCTGAGCCCGCGGGTTCGAGACCCGCCTGGGCAAGCAAGACCTCATCTCTACAATAAATCAAAAAAATTAGCGGGGCGTGGTAACGCGCACCTGTAGTTCCAGCTACTTGGAAGGCTGAGGCGGAAGGATCGCCGGAACCCAGCAGGTCGAGGCTGCGGTGGCCGGGAGCAGCCACTGCACTCCAGTCTGGGCAACAGAGTGAGACTCCAACTCAAAAAAAAAAAGAACTGAGTATCACATGTTCCCATTCATAAGCAGACCTTGAACAATTATCGTAATACTATAACAAAAGGATTGGTAGTAGTGGGAAACTGCCAGGGGGTGGGAGGCAGGATTGGCAGTAATGGAAATCTGCTGGGAGGTGGGAGAGAGCACACCTTATCAACAAGGGTACCTGCATAATGGACATTTGTATTCCTAACCCTGAATTGTACCCCATATCTTTAAAATAAAAATTTTTTTTAAAAGAGAGAGAAAAAAAGAAATGCATGCTGACTTTCTTATCCCCCAAGGATTAGAGTGGGTGTGGGGGAGGGCACTACTTTGCACAGCAATCTAATCACATTTATCAACATTCAAAGACTTTTAACCTATGAATACTTCCTAGTAATTATCATACACCAATACACAAAGATGTTTATGCTAACATAGTTTATTATAAAACAAAAACCACCCACATTTGAAGACAGCCTAAATATCTCTTAATAGGGAACTGATGATGGTCTATGTGTGCAAACATGAAAACATCTTCAAAATACAGCACTAAGTGAGTAAAACAAGATGCAAAATAGTGTATAATCCAAATTGTGAAAATATATAGGCACTATATGGACATGGACTGTGAATGTAAACATTTCTAAAGGGATCTATAAGAAACTGTTGAGAGCAATTACATCTGGAGAGTGGACAGGACTTTAAAGAAGAGTGGGGAGCATTTATTTCTTATTTTACACTTTACAGTACTCATTATAATTTTTACACTGTGCTTATGTATTCATTATTAGTAAAAATTCGTTTATTAGAAAATAATAGAAGGAAAGGGATTGACTTGGTGCAGCAAATAAAAAAAAGGTTGAGGAGGGAAAAAAAACAAAAGAAGGGAAAGAGAAACAAAGAACTGCTTTAATTAGCAGGAGTGAAATAATTTTTAAAAAACATTTTTATCAGCTTTGTTGACATAAAACCTACGTATCATAAAATCCCATATCATTTAAAGCATAGAATTCCATGGTATTTAAGTATATTTACAAAATTATGTAATTATCACTATAATCTAATTTTACAACATTTACATCACCTCAAAAGAAACCTCTTAGATATTAGTAGGCATTCCTCATTCCCTACTCCCTTCACTCCTATATCTGGGCAACCAACAATTGGCTTTCTGTCTCTGCAGATGCTCTGAACATTTCATATAAATAAAATCAAACAGTGTGTGTTTTTTTGCAACTAGCTACTTTCACATAGCATGTTTTTAAAATTCATCCATGTTGTAGCACGTATCAGTATTTCATCCTTTTTCTGCCTAATAATGTTCCGTCTTATAGATAGATATATCTTTTGCTTATCCATTCATCAGCTGACAGACATTTAGATTGATTCCCTTTTTTACTGTTAAGAATAAAATTGCTATGAATATTTATACAAAATGTTTGTGTAGATGTCTTTACTTCTCTTGGATAGATACCTAGGAATAGCTAGATAATAAGTAGTGCATGTCTAACTTTTTAATAAATACCACACTGTTTCCCAAGGTAAATGTACTATGTTACATTTCCACCAGCAGTGTATAAGAATTCCGGTTCTTTTCATGTGTTTACTGGCCATTTGCACATCTCCTTTAGTGAAATGTCTATTCAGACCTTTTGCCCCTTTTAAAAATGAGTTACTTATCTTTTTATCATTTGGTTGTTTTATATATATATACAAAAAAATATATATATATATATTCGCGCACACACACACATATATATATTCTGGATATGTCTCTTATTAGATATATAACTTGCAAACATTTTATCCCATTCTGTGAGTTGTCTTTTCCCTTTCTTAATGTCATTGTTTGAAGGAAAAGTCTTTTCAACTTTGATCAAGTCTAATTTATCTATTTTTTTCTTTATCATTTTGGTGGAATATCTTTAAAAAGAATCACCAAACTTAAAGTCACAAATATTTATGCCTGCATTATATTCTAAGAGTTTTATAATTTTTACCTTTAACATTTAGGTTTATGATCTATTTTGAGTTAGTTTTTGTGAACAATGTGGAATAGGGGCCTAACTTTATTCTTTTGCATAAATATCCAGTTGTCCTAGCATCATTTGTTGAAAGGACTATTTTCCTTCCACTAATTCCCTTGGCATCCTTGTCAAAAATCAATTGACAATAAATCTAAGGATTTATTTCAGGACTCTCAATCTATTGCATTGATCTATTTGTATATCCTTATACTAGTACAACTGTTTTGATTATATGGCTTTGTAGTAGATTTTGAAATCAGGAAATGTGAGTCCTTCAATTTTATTCTTTTTTTCAAAACATTTTTGTGTATCTAGGTCCCCTTAATTTCCATATGAGTTTTGTAATAATCTTGTCCATTTCTTTAAAAACACAGGCAGAATTTTGATAGAAATTTTATTGAATCTATAGATCAATTTGGCAAGTATTGCCACCTTAATATTAATAAATATTCTGATCCATGAACATGGGATATTTTTCCACTTATTTAAGTCTTCTTTACATTTTTCCAGCAATGTTTGTTCTATCAGAATATAATTTTTACACTTCTTTTGTTAAATTTATTTCTAAATATTTTGTTCTTTTTGATGATATTATAAATTGAATTTTCTTAATTTCATTTGTTTCTTGCTTTTTTCTAGAGGATAGAAATAAAAATGGCTTTCGTATATTTTGTTTATAGAGAGAAAATGTGCTGATTGCATTTATTAGTGCTAATAGTTTTTTAGTGGTTGCATTTATTAGTTCTAATAGTTTTTTAGTAAATTCCTTATAATTTTTATGTAAGAATATGTCATATGCAAATAGAAATCGTTGTCTTTCTTTCTCAATCTGTGGGAATTTTATTTCATTTCTTTGCTTAATTGTCCTGTTTAGAACTTTAGCATAATGTTGAACAGAAGTGTTGAGAGCAGACATTCTTGTCTTGCTCCTAATCTTGGTGGGAGGGGTAGGCACTTTCCCATTTTTCAAAATTATGTATGCATTAGCTGTGTGATTTTTGTAGATGCCTATTATCAGGTTGAAGGAGTTCCCACATATTTCTATTTATTGAGTGTTGTTATAATTAAGGAGTATTGAATTTTGTCAAATGCTTTTTTTGCATCTGTTCAGAAAATCATACAGGTTTGGTCCTTTATTCTATTGATGTGGCGTATTACATTAGTTTATTTTTAGATAGTAAGCCAATTTTTCATTTTGGGGATAAATCTAACTTGTTTATATTATATAATCCTTAGATTATGCTACTGGATTCTGTTTGCTACTATTTTGTTAATAATTTTTGCATCTATATTTGTAAGAGATAGTGATCTGTTTCTCTCATTTATGATGATATCATTGCCTGGTTTTAGTAGCAGGGTAATAGTGGCCTCATTGAATGAGTTGGAAAGTGTTTCCTCTTTTTATACTTTTTGGAAGAGTTGGTGAAGAATTTATATTAATTCTTTTTTTGAAGTTTGGTAAGCTAGAGAGATGACCATTCAAATACAAGTGATTCAGAGACTACCTGCAAGATATCACATGAGAAGACTATACCCAAGATATATAGTAATCTGCCTCCACAAAGTAAGCATGAAAGAAAAAAAATCCTAAAGGCAGCAAGAGAGATAGGTCAGGCTACCTACTGGGGAAAACCCATCAGAATCATTTCAGATTTATCTGCAGAAACACTATGAGCCAGAAGGACTGGAATCTAATCTTTATTCTTAAAGATAGACAATTCTAATCAAAGGTTTCCTACCCTACCAAGCTAAGCTTCATTAGTGATGGAAAATTAAAATCCTTCCTAGACATCCAATCTCTAATAGAATATGCTTCCTCCAGACCAGCTCTTCAGGATATGCTTAAGAAGGTGTTGAGCACAGGGTGGGGGAGGGGGGAATAACAAACCAATAAAAGGTCATACCCATCACAAAAGTACAGGCAAGCACAGAGTTAACAGAGCACACAGAGTACTCACAAAAATGAAAATACACACATATAGATATGCAAGTAAAAAGGAAACAAAGTAACCCCCAAGAGCCCTAAGCCATGGATAAACTCTCACATTTCAATAATCAATTTGAATGTGAATGGACTAAATGTGCCATTGAAGAGACTTAGAGGGATAAGTTGGATAAAGAAGAATGATCCAAGTCTTTTGCTTCCATGAAACTCATCTCAATGCAAAGGACACCCACATGCTCAAAGTTAGGGACTGGAAAATGGTCTTTCAGGCAAATGAAAAACAGAAGAGAACAGGAGAAGCTATTTTGATATCAAACAAGGCAGACTTCAAACCATCAAAAGTTAAAAAGGACACGGAAGGTCATGACATAATGAAAAATGACTCAATCTACCAACAAGAAATATACATCTCAAACATATATGCACCCAACACAGGGCCACCACCTACTACTATGGAAACTAAGAGAGGACATTGACTCTCACACAATCATAGTTGGAGATCTTAATATGCGATTAATAGCTCTAGATAGATCACTGAGGGAAAAAAACAACAACAAGGACATCCAGAACCTTAACTTCTTCATGCTCAATCAAAAGGATTTAATAGACATCTATAGAACACTCATACATTCTACTCATCGACATATGGAACATACTCCAAGATCAATCACATTCTCAGACATAAATCAAGTGTGAACAAATTTCATAAAATCGAAATAATACCATGCATCTTCTCAGAACAAGTAACAGAACAATAAAACTAAATATTGCCACCAACAAGATCCCTTCAAAACACACAAAAACATGGACATGAAAAAACATGTTGCTGAACGACTTCTGGGTCAACACAGAAATCAAGACAGAAACAAAAATATCCCTGGAAACAAATGAAAGCAAAAATCACATCTTATCAGAAACACTGCCATGAAAACAGTGTTAAGAGGAAAATTTATAGCATTACACACACATACATCAAGAAAACAGAAAGATCAGAAGTAAATAGCTTAACATCACACCTAAGGGAGCTGGAAAGGCAAGATCATCTAAATCCTAATTTCAGCAGAAGAATCTAGATCACCAAAATAAAATCACAATTGCAGGATATAGAAGACAAAAATATCATAGAAAGGATCAATAAGAAAAAAAGTTGGTTCTTTGAAAGGATAAAAAGATTGATGAACTCCTGGCCAGATTGACTAAAAAAAAAATAGAGAGAGAGAAAGAAATAAAGTCCACATAAACACATTTAGAAATGCAAAAGATGAAGTCACAACTGACCCTGAAGAAATTCAAAAGATTATCAGAGATTACCGGTAACACCAGTATGCAAATAAACCAGAAAATCTAAAGGAAATGGAGAAACTTTCTGACATCATGCAACCTCCCAAGGTTGAAACAAGAAGATATTGAAACTCTAAGCAGACCAATAATAATCCAGGAAATCAACTCAGTCATAAGAAATCTCCTTGCCCAAAACAAAACAAAACAAAACAAAACAAAACAGAAAGCCCTGGGCCAGATAGCTTCCTAGTTGAATTCTATAAGACACACAAGGAGAAACTGATATCAATCTTATTGAAAGTATTCTAGGCAATCGAGAAAGATGGAATTCTCCCCAACTCATTTTGTGAAGCTAACATTATACTGATACACAAACCTGGCAAAGACTCAACAAGGAAAGGAAATTACAGACTAATCTCCTTGATGCAAACATGCTCAACAAGATTCTAAAAATTCGGTTCCAACAACACATCTCAAGTATCATCCACCATGTCTAGGTGGGCTTCATTCTTGGGATGCAGCACTGGCTCAACATTTGCAAGACCATAAACATAATTCAGCACATTAATAGATGTAAAACCAAGAACCACATGAATATATCATTAGATGCAGAAAAAGCATTCAACAAAATCTGGCATCCCTTCTTGATAAAAATCCTTGGACATCTAGGCAGAGAAGGAACATTCCTTGAAACAGTAAGAATCATCTATGATAAACCCACAGCTAACATTTTGCTCAATGGGCAGAATTTGAAAGCATTCTCCCTAAGAATGGGAACAAGACAGGGATGTCCACTCTCACCCCTCCTGTTCAACATAGTGCTGGAAGTCTTAGCAAGAGAAATCAGGCAAGAGAAGGAAATTAGGGTATCCAAATAGGAAAAGAGGAAGTTACACCATTCCTCTTTGCAGATGATATGAATCTATACCTTGAAAACCCTAAGGAGTCTGTTAAAAGCCTTTTTGCACTAATAAATGACTTTGGTAAAGTCTCAACCTATAAAATCAATATGCAAAAGACATTTGCATTTCTATACACCAGCAGCAAGCAGTCAGAGAACAAAATAAAAAGCACAATCCCATTCACAATAGATACACACACACAAATGAAATATCTTGGCATCCACCTAATCAGAAAAGTGAAAGACCTTTACAATGAGAATTACAAAATGCTGCTCAAAGAAATCAAGGATGACACAAACAAATGGAAAAACATTCCATGATTATGGATTGGAAGAGTCAATACTGTGAAGGTGTCCATCCTACCCAAGGAAATCTACAGATTCAATGCAATATCTGAAAAATTACCAATATCATTTTTCTCAGACCTAGAAATGACAATATGGAAATTCACATGGAAACAAAAAAGAGCACAAATAGCCAAACAATCCTCAGCAAAAGGAACAAACTGGAATTATCACACTTCCAGACTTTAAACTTTATTACAAGGCTACAGTAACCAAAACAGCCTGATATTGCTAGAGGAATAGAAACATAGATCAATGTAACAGGACAGAGATTCTGGAAGCAAAAACAGACTCTCAACCGACTCATCTTCAACAAAGTCACTAATAAAAATCACTGGGGAAAGGAGACCATATTTAGCAAATAGTGCTAGGAAAACTGGCTGACCACATGCAGAAGAATGAAACTGTACTCCTACTTATCACCATATACAAAAATAAATTTAAAATGGATCAAAGACCTAAATGTAAAATCTCAGACTATAAGAATCCTAGAAGAAAATGTAGGAAACACACTTATGCACATCAGAGTATGCAACGAGTTCTTGACCAAGTCCCCAAAAACTAATGCCATGAACGCTAAGATAGACAAGAAGGACCTCATTAAACTGAAAAGCTTTTGCACAGCGAAAGAGACCATCAAGAGAGTAAAGTGATAGCCCACAGAATGGGAAAAAATATTTGCAAATTATGCATCTGACAAAGGCCTAACATCTAGGATCTACAAGGAACTCAAAAGAAGTGAAAAGGGGGAAAAAAACAACCCCATTAAAAAGTGGTCAAAGAACATGAACAGATATTTCTCAAAAGACGACATAAAAGCAGCCAATAGACACATAGAAAAATACTCAGTCTCACTAATCATCAGAGAAATGAAAGTCAAAACTACAGTGAGATACCACCTAACTCAGGTAAGGATGGCTATCATTAATAAATAATTAAAAACAACAAATGCTGGTGCAGGTGCAGAGAACAGGTAATGCTCACTGTTGGTGAGAGTGCAAGCTAGTAAAACCTCCATGGAAAGCAGTGTGGCAATTCCAAAATTAACTAAAAATTGACCTTCCATACAATCCAGCAATTCCTCTCCTGAGAATACACCAGGAGGTACATAAATCATTCTACACAAAAGACATTTGCACATGCTTTTTTATTGCCACACTATTCACAATAGCAAAAACATGGAACCAACGCTACTGCCCATCGAAAGTGGACTGGATAAAGAAAATGTGGTACATATACACAGTGGCATACTATGCAGCCATAAAGAACAAAATCATGGACTTTGAAGCAACTTGGAGTTGGAGATCATCATACTAAGTGAACCATCACAGAAACAACTGAATACCAGATGTTCTCACTCATAATTAGGCCCTGAATATTAGTCACGTTAGCACAGGGGAGTTGGCAGTTGCTGGGCACTACTAGGGGAGAGAGGAGTGTGGAGGGCAAGGGACACATGACAACACAAAGGGTTCCCGGTCCACTACCAGGGGGAGTGAGAGCCAGTTAGAAGCCCAAACTTCACCTGCATGCAATCTACTTATGCAGTTAATCCTCACTTGTGCCCCACATCTCCATAATAAAATAATTTTTTTAAAAGTTAGATTGAATTCACTGGTGAAGCCATCTGTGCTTGCTTAGACTTTGGGGGTTTTTTTGGTTATTAATTCAAGTACTTACTTGTTATGAGTCTATTCCAATTTTCTGTTTATTCTTTGGTCAGTTTCAGTAGTTTATGTTTTCTAGGAATTCTTCTGTTATTTAATTTAAATGATATAATTTATTCTCTTATAATCTTTGTTCACTTCTATAAGGTTGGTAGTGTTGTTTCCATCTTTCATTCCTGATTTTAGTATAAAATTTTTATAGGTGATTATTTCATTCTAAAGGTAAAATACTAATTGGATGGGATTTAGGAAAGCGAAGAAGAAAGAAAATTGGAAAGACAAAAGAATCCTCTTTCCTAAATATATGCTGCATATAGAGAGAAGACATCTTCTCATTTTTGCTAATGTATATTTCCAAATCCTATGTATGTAGAAACAAGGTGGTTAAAGCTCCAAACTTAAAGAAAATAACAACTTTAGGTTTTTCATAGCAGTTTCAGCCAGTTGTATAAGGCTTGCATACAAAGAAACTACTTAAGAATGGAGATAGCATTTAGACTAGAAGATTTTATTTACCTGTTAAAAGAGAGAAGAGTTTACAAAAGCCATCTAATTACAGGAAGGCAGAGAAGAAGGAATCTTATTACAGATGTTTGGCAGAGCGAACACTACGGAGAGCTAGGAGCTCTCAGGTTCTCGCTGTTTTCCATAGTCTTGTGAAGAAGGCTGAGGAACATAAATAGCTGTCAATACAAAAATATTTTTGATGAAACTCTCCTCAAATGAACAGAAAAGTTTTGTGCAATTACATATGTAGGAACAGGGACTACTTTTCAAGTAGCACAGACACTCTGATTCAAAAAAAGTGATAGTTTGTTGTTGTGGATAGTTTGCAATGTGGAATTTCATGGAATGCTGAATGGGATCTGAAGACAGCTTGCAACTCCATGGTGAAAAAGACCAGTGGGATGCAGACATAACCAAGGCTAAGACATTTCCATGAGTAGTATTCACCAAGGGCCTGCTCATGCCCTAATGAGCATTGGTCATTAAACTCAAGACTAGGCTGCATTTAAAAAGTGGGCAAAAGACATGAATAGACACTTCTCAAAAGAAGATATACGGGCAGCCAACAGACATGTGAAAAAGTGCTCAGCCTCACTCTCATCAGAGAAATACAAATCAAAACCACATTGAGATACCACCTAACCCCTGTAAGAATGGCCATCATTAATAAAACAAACAACAACAGATGCTGGCGAGGATGTGAAAAAAAAGGAACGCTTCTACACTGCTGGCGGGAATGCAAACTGGTGCAGTCTCTTTGGAAGACAGTGTGGCAATTCCCGAAAGAATTAGAAATTGACCTTCCATATGACCCAGCAATTCCCCTATTGGGAATATACCCGGAGGAATTCAAATCATTCTACCAAAAAGATAACTGCATACATATGTTTCTTGCAGCTGTATTCACAATAGCAAAAACATGGACCCAACCATGTTGCCCATCATAGCAGGACTGGATAAAAAAAATGTGGTACATATACACGATGGAATATTATGCAGCCATAAGGAAGGACAAATATATGGACTTTGCAACAACTTGGATGGATTTGGAATCGATCATACTCAGTGATTTATCACAGAAACAAAAAGCAGAGTTCCACATGTTCTCACTCATAAGTGGACCTTGAACAATTATAATGCTTTAAGAAAGCAATCGGCAGTAGTGGGAAACTGTCAGGGGAGGGGGGGTGGGATTGGCAGTTGAGGAAAACTGCTAGGGGAGGGAGGGGTATACCTCATCAACAAGGGTATCTGCATGATCAATGTTTGTATACCTAGACCTGAAATGTACCCCACATCTTTATAATAAAATAAAATAAAATAAAAAAGACTAGGCTGCAGTGATGTCTACGTGTAGTGTACTGGGGTCAGGTCACACCGTGAAATAGAATAGACCTCATTATGTAATTGCCTATAATTTTTCTCAACCAAACATTTTGGATATTATTCTAAAGCCCCCAAGAAGCACCCCCTGCCCCATATACCCAAGTAAACATTGCAGTCAATGTTTCAGTGTCCAGACTCATCCTTCCAGATTAAGAGCTGCACTTAAGTACTGAGGATACATGTTCAGTGGCTGATTCCATGGCAATCAGTACTAGCAGGAAGATACCTCTACAACACCTGGTATGGGGAAATTCGTTCTGAGTGATCTGTTCTTAGTGCTATTCAGAAAAACAGAGCAAAACAAGACAAAACAAAACAAACAAAAAAGCCTTCCTTTTCTTCATGGATTCTCTGTTCTATTTACTTTGATCAGCCACCACTGATCTTCCCTGTTAGTAAAAACTCTGTGAGTGTCGATGAGGAGAGCTTGTTGACCTCTCTTTGTATGAGGTTTAGTTTGGAACATTATCACTGGTGATTATTTTTAAAGATGTATTAATAGTTTCCTGTATTGGGGACAATGTATGTCTTGGGGACATACAAAATTTCAGTTAATCAGGAGGAATAAGTTCAAGAGGTCTGTTGGGCAACACGGTGACTATAGTTAATCACATTGCATTGTATTCTTGAAAATCGCCAAAAGAAAGATTTTAAGTGCTCTCACCACACACACACAAAATTGATAAGTATGTGAGGCAATACATATGCTAATTAGCTTGAGTTAGCCATTCCACAATGTAGACATATTTCAGAACATTTTGTTGTACATGATAAATATCTACAACTTTTTATCAACTAAAAAAAATTAAAAAGATGTAGCTAGCTAGGTTGAGCACCCAAAATTTCACAGCAGGGCCTCTGAAGGATGCCACCATATGCTTCAGATAACAGTCTTTACCAGAGACACATGCAGTGTTTCAGTGTTTTACCAATGAATGTGAGCAATTACTGTTGCCTTGATTGTTAGGGAGACAGATAAGTTTATAAAGACAGCATTAGCTAGACTTCTAATGATTCTTCAGTGTAGAATTCACTTTTTCCAATAGTAAATCCTTGTTCTTTTATCTTTATCTCTCTGCCCTCCTCTCAGAAAATCAGAATGGGAGATTGCCATCTGTTATGGGATTTTGGGTACCACACAAATTCATATGTACAAGTCTTAACCCCCAGTACCTCAGAACCTGACCTCATTTGGAAATAGGGTCATTGCAGATATAATTAGTTATGATGAGGCTGTTAGGGTGGAAACTAATCCAATATGGCTGGTGTCCTTAAAAAGGGGAAACACAGAGACAGACATGGATAGAGGGAATACGATGCAAAGAAACACAAGGAAAAGACAGCTATACACAAGCCAAGGAGAGAGGGTGGGAATAGATCCTTCCCTTATAGCCCTCAGAAAGAATCAACCTGCTGACATCTTGATTTTGGACTTCTAGTTTCCAAGACTGTGAGACAATACATTTATGTCGATTAAGACACCCAGGTGTGATACTTTGTTAGGCAGCCCTAGCAAATTAATGGAGTGTTTTTTTGTGCTTTATCTTCCTTGATGGCTTTGTCTCTCACAGGTGCTGGGAAAGGAAAGAGTTAAAGGAGCTAGCTCTCCTGAAAAGGATTTTTCTTCTAGGGGTAGGTGTATTTTGGCAATCCTGTGATGGAGTAGCAGTCTAAATGGCAGCCACCATTTCCTACATTAAATGAACACATATTGTCTCTTGCTCGATGGAAACTATATTCCATTTTTGAAGCATGAGATCTAATTTCTGATTATTCCAAAGTTATATTTACAGGCTAGAAGCTCCATGAAATACTCCACTGAAAAGGAAACAATGATTTCATGGTCAAAAAATCTTGGGAAATGCTGCGTACTTTATACACATCATGGAAATTGAAGACTGTGCCAAGTCCTGCCTCAAAGAAACCTGCCCAGCTTTGGTTAATTCAGCATATCCCAGTCACATTTAGGTCCCGGTCCAGGATGAAGAATGCCTCACCCTGTGCTGTGAGGACAGAGAGATGACCAAGACAGGCGATTCACAGCAGATTGTAGAGATGGAAATTTGGAAAGGGGAAGTGAACCCATTTGTCACATGAAAGGTTCATTTTAGTTCAATACATTTCCCAAATAAGGGTAAATTTGAAGAACCTGTGGGTAGTTGGCTGTCTTCCAATATTCCTAAACTAAATGTTCCTCCATTAATAAACACTCTGTCTCCTCCCTGAATAGAGCCCATGGAGCTTTGAACACGTAAATGGTATTTCTATCATCCTCTCCAGAGAGGTAGCTCCTAGCCAAATGCTGGAAAGTTTTTGGAACTAAAACCAAACATGCATTCCTCGGTTGGTTGCACATGCTGTGGGTAGGGGCTTTTTGGCAATCCTGTGATGAAGAAATCCATTAAAATGCCAGTCAACTCGTGCCTTGGCTAAAGCGGTCCGGTATGGTGTGTCTGAGTTCAAAGGGAGGAATTATCTAGTCTACACCTAAGACAATTAAAGCATTGAGTTTGGAGTGCTGCCTGGTGGAGAGACAAAGGAATTTATTTCCTTATATGTGGTGTTGCACCACCGCCTGCTACAAACGTAGGCCAGGGAGTAAACAGACCACAGTCCACCGGTCCTTTCTTTTTTGGTCAATTTTCCTTTGATGTAGAGTAGTTCAAGGACCATGTCTTATGCCTCCCATTGGCCTGCTGTTATAGCCATTGTACATGCTAAAAATTCATGGAATTATAGGCTACAAAGACAATGTTTGAGAGAATCCAATGGGATTCTTAAACATATGGATGTCCAAGACTTTTGGTACATTATTAGTTAGACCTCTTTGGCTTGTGCTGCAGGCCAAATCTTAGCCCCTGTGACTTCAGCTCATTTCTTTAACATTCATGATCCAGGCATGACACCAAGTGCTGTCCACTGCAAAGATGGATGACGCACAGTCCTGTCACTCCTGAGGCTTATGCTTTAATGAAAGAGGGAAGACCATATACAGTGTATGACACAGGTAAGTGCGGGGCATCTGGGTGCACAGTGGAGAAACCAATGACTAAGACTTAGAGGGTTTAGGAGGGCTTCCTAAGGGAAGTGACACAATACCCAAGAAGAGTCCCACAGGATAAGCAAGAGTTCCCAATGCCAAGAAGAGAGAAAAGGCATTTCAGGAAGACAGAGTTATATGAGCGTAAAGGCTTTAAAGCATAAAACAACATGGGGCAATGGAGGACCAGTGTGTAACCCAGGTGCTGTGGAGAAACAGTGTGTCTGGAAGGGGGAGGTGGGGGCTTGGGGGGGGCTGGGAGTGGGAAATAGTATTTCACTTTGACCATTTCCTTAAAGGTAACTGGTTAAAACATGTGTTTACCCCTCTATCTGTTCATAGGGGTACTGTAGGTTTTAAGACCTAGTACATAATAAACACTCAACGTATTTGCCACTATAATTATTATTAAATTTTAAGACTTGCCCTAGTGAATTCTATTAGATACTTCTTTAGGAAATAGGACTTGGGAATTGTCTGCTTGGATACTATTTTAAAAAATAATAATTTGGCCAAAGTAAGTTCATTCTACATAAATACTTCCATTTTCTTCTTGTAAAAGGTATATAAGCATTTTAACAGTGCAAACATTTAATTAAAACTTTACTTCTGCCAATATTGATGGATTGATCCAGGAAGGAGAAAGATCTGGATAAAGCATTTCTCTGATCAGTCATTTGATTCTGGGCTTGCACAAAAATACCTGCTCTTCAGCAAGAGAGGAGTAGAAATCAGGATAACATGGATGTGTCAATAAATGCTGTAGCTGTTCTCTACTGAGGGAGTGAGTGAAGTCCAGGCTTTGGAGTGAGACAATCCCAAATTCAAGTCCGCGCGCTCTGCCATTTATGAGCTGTGAGAGCTTGAACAAGTCATCTGTGACTTCTGAGCTTTCTTGTTCTCATTGATCAAATGAGGCAAAAGCTGCTAGAGTTATTCTGAGAATTAAACAATGTATCTAAAGCAGAAGTCTCCAGCCCCCGAGCCACAGACTGATAGCAGTCTGTGGTCTGTGGCCTGTTAGGAACCAGGCCGCACAGCAGGAGGCGAGCAGCCGGGTGAGCAAACGAAACTTCATCTGTATGTACAGCCGCTCACCTTTGGTCACACTCCCACCTGAGCTTTGCTGCCTGCCAAGTTAGTGATGCCATTAGATTCTCATAGGAGTGCAAACCCTGTTGTGAACTGCACATGTGAGAGATCTAGGTTGTGCGCTCCTTCTGAGAATCTAATCTCTGATGATCTGAGGTGGAGCTGAGGTGGTGATGCTAGTACTTGGGAGTGGCTGTAAATACAGATTAACATTAGCAGTGATGTTTAACTGTACATACCCCTCCCTCTCCCTCCATGGAAAAATTGTCTTCCATGGAACTGGACCCTGATGCCTGAAAAGTTGGGGACCACTGGCATAAATGTTATAGGTTACAACTCTAAGCCCCAAATTACTAAGTAACAATAAACATTAGCAAACTATTTTTGGAAATTTTATTACAAGATAATGCATGGTTCTTGTAAAATCCTTCCAAAATACAACATAAAATGACAAAGCCTCTCCTATTCACTTCAATCCCCCAAAATAAGTTTTTACTACTGCTGCTTACAATCCAAGAGCATATTCCCTATGCTCTTTCCCTATGTAAACTATTTCAGCAGTTCTGTGTAAGAATATGCTTGTACACCTTTTTAATACACATAGAAAGTTTTTTTAAATATATATATATATTACTCTGTAACTTTTTTCACTTAATATGTTATGTATAGTTTTCCACAATATTTTTTTTCTATCTGTTGTATATAATTAGTTGCTTGGAATGCACCATAAATAACTTAGTTCCATATTTCTAGGCATTTATTTTGTTTCCAATATTTTGCTATTATGGGCAATACTATAATAAAAATACCCATACCTTTATCTTTGAGCATGTATTAAGCATCCTTAATGATAGATTTCTGGGTGGAGTGCTGTGTCAGAGGATTTATGCATGCTTGTTTCCCAAAATCAAGTGCTAAAAGTGATCATAAAAACTGTTACAATATAGAACACAGATGCATCTTTGAAAAAGGGCTTACTTTTGTTATTGTCCTCAGCTTTAGGTCAACGGATCAATCTTCTCTTTTCATCCTGTATGTAGCTCTAAGCAGTACTCTCTGTCCTTTATTTGAATTATTCATCATTAAATTCAAAAAATTTATCTAGGACTTTCAGACTAAAAAAGAGTTAAATTCTGAACATTAAGGTATAATGAAAAAGCCTACAGGACAATTTAAATACATCATTAACTGGCTAATATGACAAGAAATTCCAATCAACCTTTATCAGCTGCATCTCTTTTCAATGACCCTTCAACACACTATCCTTTAAACTACTTTGAGGTGTAGAACTACTTTGCAAATTCACTGGAGGAATGTAAATGATTTGCATTTTCACTCACCCCCTGACAATTTTCATTCACTATTTAACAGGCAATTATCTGGCCATCCAGAGTTACAAATAACTCTCCAGGAGAATAGAGTGTCCTTTGAGTTCAGTGAAGAGGTGCAAATCCATATGCCAATAATATCCACAATTTAGTTCTGTATTCTCCTTTCTCCTTCAAGTCTTTTCACCAACTTTCCTTCCTGATCTTCTGAGTGTGACGGATCTATTAATATAAAGCATTTTCCCCAAATTGCTAAGTCTTAACTACATTGAAAAATGTATTAAATATTTTGTACCTCTAAGTTACCACTTAATAAAATTATAGATGCTGCACTTTATAACCGTAAAATAAATTTCTTACACTCTGAAGTATAGCATACGAAAGGAATAAATTACTTCCTTGAAATTTAATTCAGTTAACCAAATATTTACTATGTACCTTTACTTTTCTAGGTACTGTTTAGTAGCAAGCAGCTCATAAAGGTAAATAAGATAGGTGGCTTTAAAAAAAAATACAATTAAGAGGAAAAATTAAAATACTCATAGTCATAATGAAGATGATATCATAGTTGTTGTAATGAAAGTTTAAGAGAGGTTTGGGCAATGTACATGGGAGAATAGAGGAGGGAGTATTGGAAATAAATAATCTCTGAATAGCTTCTTTATGTTCGATGTAGCAATGATTAGCTGTCACTGAGCCTCCACATTTGGCTTCTTTTTTTAATTATAAATTTTTCTGATGATAAAATAAGGATGCAAGAAGAAAAATATGTCAAGTAATCACTAACTTAATTCATCTTAGTTGTATATCATTATATATATATATATATATATATATACTTTTTTGAATTCTCAAGACCGTTCCATATAATATGTACTATTTCTCTCGATGACTGTATTTTCTCTAAGCCCTCACTTATTTCATTGCTACTATTTCCCTCTCTGATTTATTTAAAAAGTGTTCAGGATTATACATTTGCTGTTATATACCTATGATACTGTTCTATATCTGCAAACCTATGATAGAATAAAGACTGGGAATCTAGGGAGAGATTAGTGGAAGACAGAGTAATAAAGGAAACTGAAGAGTAGTAAAGAAAAAATCATGTCAGAAATTATAGGAAAGATAAACCGCTCATTTCTTTACTCTGTGGTTGTGTTTCAGAACTCACCCATGGTCCCTTTTTTCCCCTATCCCTTGAATTGATCAATATCAATCCCTACCCCACCCACCTGCCACACCACCACCACCACAATACTTCCAGCCCTGCCCATAGATTTATTCAGTATATTTATTAAAAACTTTTATACAAAAGTGTTCTTTAAAATTTGAATTCCAAAATTTGAATACAATTACCAGGTGATAGGAAACTCATATTTTAAAGCTTAAGGAATATAGGGACTCTTTTATGTGAGCATGAAAATAAAAATGGTTGAACCTGAATGGAATTTTAAATTTTTCCCATGTCTACATAAAAATAGCAGAGATCTCTCACTTTGAAAAATTTCCCTTAATTATTGAATTCAGCTGGTGATATTTTGTGAGTTAACCTGATTCCTTATTTTTCATCAGTTTACATTTGCTATCCAAGCACTTTAATTTCTCATCCTTCTTTTCACCTTTCTTTACTCAATGGACACTGAAATATACTTTTTTTTGACCCTCAGGGTATTCTGAATAAGTTAAATTTAAATCCTCATCACAAGTTTGTGGTTTTCCCAATGAATTAAATTGCCGTCAATTCTCATTTACTTCTATCATTAGGGCACTTTTTTAAAGCCTCCCTGTACTAGCTGTATAAAGTATACTATGGGCTTTCTATCAGTGTGACGATCACTAGAGTTATTGGGAAAATTGGCAAGAAAAATAAATGGACACTCTACTGAAAAAAGAAAAAGGCTGTTTAACTATTATAGCTTATCTGTTGTGGCCTAATTAGGTGTCTGAGGATTTAAGGTGCAGCATAAGGATTCAAATGACAAAGAATTTTTGGTTATGTAAGTCTCTAAAAACCCTACAAATTCTTCCTCAAAATTCTTAGTTACTAGTATACCTATTATATCTCATTAATGTAATTCATTCTGGTAAAATGTATTTCATTCTAATCATTTCATTTCTAGTTGACTAGAAATCCTGTTTCCAAACAGGGCTGCATTATGACTTTCCTGGGCCTTAGATACCTTGCCCTTTAGGTCCCTTACTTTACAAACACACACACACACACACACACATATAGGTCTATATAATATATAATTAATACATATTTTAAAATGCATTTTATGATTGTTTTGGTATAAAAAATAATATAGTCCATGCTAAGTAAATATTTAAACATTTTCTTCAACCCTAAGAGTTCACTTTCTTCTTTCTGATACTAATATATATATCTTTTTAGGCCCCTAAGTTATTCTGGGTCCTAAGCACTGTTCCTCCTGTATCTAACAAATAAGTTTTGTAGAATTCTGCTGGAAAGCCATCTGGTCCAGGGCTTTTTTTTTTGTAGGTAATTTTCTTATGACATAGTCAATTTCCTGAATTGTTATAGGTCTGTTTAGGGTCTTGATTTCTTCTTGTTTCAACTTGGGGAGGTTGTGTGTCCTCCATTTCCTTTAGGTTTTCAAGTTTGTTTCTGTATAAGTGTACATAGTAGTCTCGGATAATCTTTTGTATTTCTTTTTTTTTTGTTTGTTTGTTTTTGAGTTGGAGTCTCACTCTGTCACCCAGACTGGAGTGCAGTGGCCGCTTCCGGCCACCGCAGCCTCGACCTGCTGGGCTCCGGGATCCTTCCGCCTCAGCCTTCCAAGTAGCTGGAATTACAGGCGTGCGCTACCACGCCTGGCTAATTTTTTGATTTATTGTAGAGATGAGGTCTCGCTTGCCCAGGCGGCTCTCGAACCCGCGGGCTCAGGCAATTCACTCACCTCAGCCTCCCAAAGGCACAGGATTACAGGCTGAGTCACTGAGCCCAGCTGCAAAATCATTTTATAAAGGCTTGTCTTCCATTAATAGCAAAGAATGACCAATCATAAATGAACATTATCTTAAATTTCATGATTTATAATACAAAGGTAAAACAACACAATTGTAGGTAGCGTTTGTTACCATTCTTCACAAAATATAGGAAGAAACCGAGTCTTTCTCAACACCAGGAAAAGGTTATAGCACTTTATTAGCTTATATATAATTATACACATATGTAATGTGTGAGCAAATATGTAATTGTATGCAAAGTTATATATACAGTTTTCTAGCTGTTCAATGTGTACATGGAAATAACTAGCAAAAGCTGGAAATATTACATGGCGACACTCATTTCCAATGAATACTTATTGCTCAAGTGTTTTGGATCTTAATCCACATTCTTCTCAGAAGCATACAGACTAGTTTATGTAAGCATATAAAAGAAAATAATGTAAGAAGACAATGCAAGCTCTTAACCTGATTATTTGACAAAAGGGAATATCTGTCTTATTGGTTAACCAAAAGGAAAGCAAAACTACTAGAATCCTATCTGTTGTGCATTTGTTTTCTACAAACACATCACCTATTCAGTGGTCTTTTACACATTATTCAATAATTTGAACAGTGTAGGGTACAAACTAGCATACATCAGCTGGTGACGGGAATGAGCAAGGTGTGTATAACAGAAAAAGCTTATTTAAAGATTCATGTATTTTTCAATGCCAAAAAGGCACATCCAAGGTAAAATCAACTCTGAAACTGCATGTACTAGATGTAGTTTTCAGAAAGCTGTTGGAAAATTGAGCCTAAATAAATGAAGAATTATTAGCACAATTGCTTTTTGTATAGTATTTCCCCAAACCCAATACAGATTATAAAATAAAATTTAAGTTTTCATAGAAAATACAAACAAATGAATAGGTAATTGGATTGGAAACAAATCTAAGACTGAGGTGATACACAATATATGTCACATTAAATAATCTATTCAGTGATAACTAAATCTTATTGGTTGATATAGATCCATGACTTCACGGTACAAACAGAAAAAAAACAAACAAAACCTTTGCAGATACATGTGGTACAAGAAAAAAATCATACTCCAAGCAAAGTGCATTCAGAAAAATATGAACCTAATCATTAAACTGTATAACTTTCTTTATATGCAGTGGAAAATAATGGTCACACTGTCTTCATAAATAGGTGTCTTAGTTTAAGCTGCTATAACAGAGCACCATAGTCTATGTGACCTAAACCTTGCTTTTTCATAGTTCAGAGTTGGGAAGTCAGAGATCAAGGTAGTGGTATACCCAGTATCTAGGGAGAGCCTATATTCTGGCTTGTAGATAGACAGCAATTTTTCACTGCTCAGGTTGCCTCAGTCTGTAGTTGAAACCAGGCATTTTATTAATAGCGTAGGGCTCCATGAGTGAGTGTTTTAGTAAAGGAGTGAACTGTGTTATCACTTATGTCTTAGCCTTTGAAGTCATAATATCACTTCCACCACTTCCACCATGCTCTATGGTGCACACTCAGCTAATTTTTTTGATTTATTGTAAGGATGAAGTCTCTCCAAGTTGCCCTGGCAGGTCTCAAACCCCTGGGCTCTTGCCTTGGTCTTCCAAAGTGCTGGGATTACAGGCACGATCCATCACACCTGGCTTTAGTTTCTTTCTCTTCCATAAGAGCAACAATCCCATCATAAGGGTCCCACATTCACCACATTATCTAAACCTAATTATATTCTAAAGGTCCCTCTTCATAATAGCATCCCATTGGAGGTTAGGAATTTAACATATAAATGGGGGGGGGGCACAAATATGCATTCCATAACAATGAGTATACTACTCTAATATTAATGATAATACCAAGAATGAGAGCAAAAAACATTCAATGTGTCCTTAGGTGATATGGCATTTTAAAATTACAGCTGCAAATACTTCAATACTCTTCCCATAGAGAGTGGCAATCTACATTTCTTCCTCTGGAATCTGGGAAAATTTATGGTTGCTATGACCCATAGAGTGTGGTGGAAGTGATATTCTATGACTTCAAAGGCTAAGACATAAAATGATAACACAGTTCACTCCTTTACTAAAACACTCACTCATGGAGCCCTATACTATTAAATAAAATGCCTGACAAGCCTGAGACTGTCTAGATGGGGAAGTCACCAGTGGGAGCTCTGGCTCACTATTGCAGCTGAACAAATCCTCCACCTTTCTCAGCATGTGTGTCAAACGTAAGAGTGAAGAAGTTGTTAGGTGACTCCAGATCCAAATTGAGAATTTAGAATCACCTCTTAGCCATTTGAGTCAGGTCAACTGAACTTCAGACATCAGGAACAGAGAAGAGTCATCCCCTACATCCTCAATAGTCTCGATGTAAATTTCTGACTCACAGAATCTGTGATGGTTAAAAAAAAGAAGTGATGGTTTTATCCACTAAGTTTTGAATTTTTTTTTTTAAGGTGATACATAACAGGTAACTATGCACTAAATGGTAAAATTAATCTTAGGACAATTTGTTGTTAGTGAGAAGATAACGCATATTTATTGTCTAATGCATTGTGATTTAAGAGTTAAATTATACAGGGTATAGATTGCATCCCTAGAAATCTCCAGGTAAGCAAGAAACAAGATGGACAGATCAAATAATGGAACACTGTGATGAAAATCATAAAGCATGCACACATAACTGGATAGACTAACTTAAAATTAAATTATTAGTGTTCATAAAGCACGAATCTATAAAAGTCATTGTTGTCAGAAAATAATGGACTCAAGGCACTTGTCAGAACAGGCAGGTGTAAAAAAAGTATAAAAATCTCAAGATCTTACATTCTGAAATAAAATTTTCATAATTACTTTTCAAATTGATTTTCATTGTGCAGTTTTAGTCCATAGACTTTCAGATTATTTGCTTAATCTTTTCTTGGTTTTCTAGATTTGGATTTTGCTTTTTTATTTAAAAAGACAAATACCAACACCTTGACTTTTCTTGGCTTTCCACAATCTTTAGCCTTTATCTCTGTGAACCCCTACACCCTTCATCGTTTGGCATAATATAGCTTTGATTATTGTTTTGGACTCTCTGACCTCAGCTAGAAATTCTTTTGATTGACAAATTCAACACCTTGGTAATGTCCAAGAAAACCACTTACCTTCTCTGACCCCTTCAACTCCTACCTATCCACTTTTCACAGAATTTTGTTTCCTCAGCCTTAATCTTCTCTCTGCTGGTTTTATTTTTTTTTGATGGGGGATAATTCATTGGAGTGTTCTCTCACTACACAAAATTCACAAATATCCATGAATACATATTGATCATTGAAATAACAGAAACACACACACACACACACACACACACATACAAAATGAGACATCTATAGAGAGTTCTTTTTTCTCATAATGAAAAATCTATCCGTGATAGACGGGAATCTGGTAAACTTAGGATATATAAAGAGATAAAGAGTGATAAAATGCTTCCCAATTGCCTTAGAGAAGGTGTAGACAATAGAATTAACAGTTAAGGAATAAAATAATTCAATGGTATCATTTATAGATTCTTTAAGAATATTGAAAAGATGTCTTTAAAGATGGAGACTGGCATGGTCGACATGCTGGTGGAGAAGGAATTAAAACTTATTTTCCAAATAAATAAATTACAGGAGAAACTTGTAGGAAAAGTAAGATATTAAGATCACAATGTTCTGCTTTAGAAGACATTAAGACATAGAGATCTAATAAAAATAACACAACTACTATGTATATGCTAAGGTGTGGACTAGATATCCTTGCTAAGTCACACCAGTGAGAACACAAGATCAAAACTAAGGAGTCGTAGATGAAGTTTATGAAGATACTAATTGAATATAGAACATGTATAAATAAATTGGGACAAAGGCTTTAAGTTATGTATAAATGAAATGTTTTGGATTTTAGTAGTGGTATATCTGAATAGTCTAGAGTTGCCATGAGTTTGAGAAAGAACTACATATCTTTCAGATATAGTTGTTTCTGTGTGATAAGCATTCATTTAGTGTCCAAGAATGTGGCAATTAATAAAATAGACTAAATTCTCTGAACTCTCAAGATTTATAATTCAGTGCAGGAAATAGACATTAAGCAAATTTTAAAAAGAACATAGTAAAAGAGATAAGAGTTTGGGAATGAAAAAATAAATAGGCAGGAAAGGGGAGTAAGGAGTATAGAAGTGGGCTGAAGGAGCTGTTTTAATTTAGAGTGGTCAGGAAAGGCCTCATCAACAAGGTGACATTTGAGAAAAGTCTTGAAGAAGAAGAAACATATAGCCATGTGAATAAGCAAGAGGAGAGCCTTCCAGGCAGAAGGAATGGCAAAAGGAAAGATCTTGGGGCAGCATTGTTCCTAGCATGCTGGAAGAAGAGCATAGCCTGAGTAGAGACATTGACAGAGTAGTAGGAAGTGGGTCAGAGAGGGTCCAAGGACCTACTGTGTAGGGCTTTAAAAACGGCTTCAAATTTGCAGCAACTTGGATAGGTTCAGAGTCTATCATACTCAGTGATCTATCACAGAAACAAAAAACGAAATACAATATGTTTTCACTCCTAAGCGGACCTTGAACAAATCATAATACTATAAGAAAGGGATTGGCAGTAGTGGGAAACTGCAGGGTGAGGGAGGGTAGGATTGGCAGTACTGGGAAACTGCCAGGGGAGGGGGCACCCCTCATCAACAAGGGTACCTGCATCATGAACATTAGTATACCTAACCCTGTGTTGTATCCCACATCTTTAAAATAAATTTAAAAAAAAAAATCAAATCAAATAAAAGCTGCTTCAAGGACGTGACTTCTTCAGTAGTAAAATGAGAAGTATCAGAAAGTTGGAAGGAGAGGGTAAAATGATCCAACCTGAATTTTAGAAGGATGATTCTGCTTACCTTGTTGAGAGCAGGCTCCTGGGGAACAAGGGTAAAAAAAGAAAAGACCAATTCAGATATGACTGCGGTCACCAAGGTGAGAGTCTGAGAGCAGCAATGCAGTCACCCCAAATCTGAGAGGACTTGCACGTGATGTTTCCAAAGAAGTCACCTGGAGGTCCAGCAGGGAAAGACATTGGTTTATTAAAACTTATGGGAGGCATAGATGGCTGCAGGTTGGTGAAGAATCAGCTCCTCCGGGCAGTACAGCAAGCAATTTTATAATCAAGGCAGTCAATCTTTTAAATTCCTTTCTGGTGTGTACAATTACACTGAGTAAGAGTGACAACTACATTGTTTTCAGCTTTGCTTCAACACCTGCATCCCATGACTCCTTCCTGGGGACATGCATACGCTTCAGAGACCAGCCTTGGCCAGAGGCCACTCCCTGAGGGTGGGGGCAGAAAGAAGAAGCCAAGTAGAGGGGGAAACTGTCTAGTCCATACAACACCCCACAGGGGCTCAGGATAGTGGGTAGCAGATTCTGTACATATTTTTAAGGTAGTGTCAACAGCACTTGCCGATGATTGAGTAAAAGACAACTCCGAATCCTAATTTTTCAGTCTGAGTAACTGGAAGAATGGAGTTGTCATTTATAATGATGGGGAAACAGATATAGAAGCAGGATTACAAAGAAAAATGAACAGAACCGTTTTGAGTCATTTTGAGACACCTATTAGACATTAGTGTGAGATGCAGAATAGCAAGTTGAATATTTGGCTTGGTCAAGCATAACTAAAGCATATGTGGTTTTTTTTTGGTTTTTTTTTGAGTTGGAGTCTCACTCTGTCACCCAGACTGGAGTGCAGTGGCCGCTCCCGGCCACCGCAGCCTCAATCGGCTGGGCTCTGGTGATCCTTCCGCCTCAGTCTTCCAAATAACCGGAATTACAGGTGCACGCTACCACACCTGGCTAATTTTTTAATTTATTGTAGTGATGAGGTCTTGTCAAGTTGGCCAGGTGGGTCTCCAACTCACGGGCTCAGGCAATCCACTCACCTCAGCCTCCCAAAGTGCGGGATTACAGGCTGAGCCACCAAGCCCGACTTAAAGTATATGTTTTTAGAGATTAGGCAAGAATATAAATGTGGTGACCGGACTAGATATAAGACAATTACCTGTAAGTAAGATGTGCCTCATGGTCTTAAACATTTCTTTAGAATAAACTGTGGTGCTCGAACACCATATTTCTGCAGGCCAGTTTTGACCTCTGAGCTCAGTTCTATCAAACATAGAATAAGTAGATTTTAGCAAATGAGATCATTCTACACATCTTTGGTTTTCAGAAACAAGTCCTAAAGGTGATTTTAAAACAGTCTTAGAATGTTTTTGAGAAATGACAAAATAATAATAATGCTTTTGAAGACTGTTAAAAAAATTATTGAGATAAGTAGAAATTATGTTTTTTTCATTGGGGGATAATATTTTTAAATCATTTTTATGTGCATTGACCGATACTACATTCATTATCCACCTTTATCATTAATTGAAAAAGATGCTATAAATCACACATGAACAAAAATCACAGATCTTTCAAACATTGGTCAAATTGTGTTAAAATTGACTGCAACTTATTATTTAGCTCTGTTTTACTCAGTAAGTATATAATGAGGGATTCCCCCACAGTAGTAACTTAAGGGTGATAAAATACCTTCTGGTATTTTGATTCAAAAATACCTATCTGTTTGATAGATAAAGGTTTGTTTATGAAAAGAGAAAAATAGCAGTACCCAACACTAAGGTTTGTTTTAACAAATCAGTTGATTTTTCAAATATGTTAGAAAGAGTCAAAAATATGTATTTCTATGACAATAAGACCTGTTTACTAGAAAATTAGTAAAAATGTACTTACTTGAAAATCAAGATTTTATTTGGGGTAAAATGCTGTTTTTCAAGTTCTACTTACTCCTAGTGCCTTCATTTCCTAATTTTTAGACAGAATAATGCTTTAGAAAGTTTTAAATGTCTAATTTCTTATATAAATCACAGTGGAATCTTTTCATAGAAATAACCACTAAAGTGGTAAGTGCTATTTTTGTTATTGTGCATGAAGTTTGGAATAGATGTGGACACAACTGTAGCTGTAAATCTACTTTATGTTTTTCATTCTCAATAACACTTACACAGCAGGCAACTGGCTAAGTATCTCTCAGGGGTCTTTAAAATGAAAGTAGAAGCTTTATTAACTCATTTCCTACTGTTCTAACAACAACAACAAAAAATCCTGCAATCCGGCCACTATTTAACAGTATGAAGCTCTAGAAGAAGAAAATTAAAACCAAAAAAAGTGTCAACTAGATGGACAGTATTATGAAGAAAACTGATTGGGAGTATGCTAAACAAGTCTATAAAACAAGATTTATGCCCAAGGAAGTAAGTAGTGATGGGGATAGAATAGAGCTTTGCTGATTTATTTAGTCAACAGGTGCTAAATAAGGAACAGAAGGGTAAAAAACAGTATCTTGAATTATTAAACTGGAAGAAGAAAGGGCAAATAAAAAATTATTAAAATATTAATGAAAATTATGAAAATATTACTCGTGTCAGTACTGGTTGCTGCTGGGTCAGGATCAAAAGATTCCATCACCTTAGATCACTGACATTGCCACGATGTCCCGTGAGCAGGAGAAAGAGCCACTAGTGAGTGAGAGGCTCTAGAACAGTAAGGATGAATCCGTGGAAGGGGAGGGTTCTGGCCCTACAGCTAGACTCAGCTTTCTCAGGACCAATCCAGATTCAGAAATACAGAAGACAAAGATTTCAAGAAGAGAGAAATAAAGTTCATGGTCATGAGTGACGTCTCTGTAGTCAGACTACAAGTTCACTCACCAGCTCTCTAAAAGATGACAATGGGAGAAGACACAGAAGGAATAATAGTACTTTCTTTATAGAATGAGGATTCATTGAACTAATTCACAGAAATAACATAAGAGAATATTAGCTATTGCAGTCATTGGAGATAGTAGTTGTTGATGACAATATTACAATCAGAAAGACTGAAGTCAGACTCTGAATAAAAGAAGGGTATAATTTCAAATCATATTAAGTGAATCCCCAGTACAGAAGAAAACGCTCCAGTTGTCACTACTAATTGGTGGGCATTTCATCTCAGTTTGGTTTCAACTTGCAGCAAAACTTTACTGAAGATTCAGCCTCAAGTGAAGAGAAGAGAGTTTCACTAACTTTGTTTTTGTTTTCAAAGCACACCAACCCATTAGTGCTATTTCCATCCTCCAAATCACTAGCTTAAAGTAAAATGAGACTCTTCTTATAGCCAAATACATGTGAGTCAGAGACACACTGAGAGGGTCAAGTTTCACTAACTTGGAATAAGGATGAAGTAATAAAAGTATTTTCCATTCCACTAAAATACCAATCTTAATTATGAAATTTTATATCTTTTCATGAAGCAGTGTTCATCAATTGCTCATGTACACACTTTACAGTAGTGTTTTTTATGAAATAACTCTTTCTCATAATCTTACTATGAACCTGTCTCTTGTTTAGACTACAAATGCCACTTATGTTCTCATAAAGCTTCAATAGTGGTGGGTGAGAGACTTACTGACAAAATGCCATGTGCTGTAACAGAGTTGTAGTATAGTATTCAAATTTATATGAGTGACATTGCTATACAGAGCAATTCAAAGGATATATAAATGTTGTGCCTTAAAGGATTTAGTCTTATCAGTATTGTTTAGGTATCAGATTCATAAACTAACATTTTCATCTATTGTACTAAGCTGTGCAAAATGAACTACTGTGTGTAATACAATTATTTAGCATGCTATTGGCTAATAATCATCTCAACTCTTTACTGTCTAATTTAAAATTGTTTTTATTTGTGTGGAAAAAAGATGCTTTTGCTCCTGAAACAGAATAACTCACTAACAGGCAATATAGCAAGCAAAATAAATTAACAATGAGAATTCTACCACGATCAAAGGTCTTGTGTTTTTGAGAGAGAGGAAGTGCATTGAATCGATGAAGCTATTTGAATGTGTCAATACCATAAAGTGTAGCACCAATTCGCTATTTACTTCTGCATACAGTACGTAAAGTTCCAGAACAACTTCTAAAAACTAGTCCTATCCAAAATTATTTTTAAAGCAAAGACCTTTGACTGGACAGTGGTGAAATGGAAACAGCATTTATTTAACATGCCATTTAAGTACCAACTATGATTAGATTTACAGGAAGAAAAAACTATCTTAACAAGAGCAGTTAATTAAAATTATGACTTAGATGAAATGTACATTATTAGTCCTGAGGGAAGAAAGATCCTCTGCCATATCACAAAAGTGTTTAAGTATACTTGACACAGAGCACAGTATTATAAATTGTTTTTATTTGTGTAACATTATAGCCATTACAGATATGGTAATTTCATACTTGCAGAGTTGTCTTTATCTAAAACCAACGTTATCATCATGTCACATATTATATACATACTGCAAATGTCTTGATTTCCCTGAATCCTATCAGTCAGATTTCTGAAAGCTGAAGAATCTGGGCATGAAATATAATAAATGAATCCAAAGTAACAGGTAGACTAGATGACCTTTACTTATGCTATTTATTCACTCTTTATTTTATCAACTGATTGAATCAAAACCAAAAAGTGTCATTAATGATTGAATAATCGGCATATTTTTATTTAGTGAACACAATGTAATGTCTTTAAAAAAGATTTATTCATGGCCATTGAAAGGAGACTTTCACCTTAAATCACATGTTGCCTAATCACTTGCCCATTGGCCCTTAATTTATAGAACTCCTTGTCTTGGAGAATCAGATTTATACAGTCCTTATCTGCTTTTTAGCTACTACTGAAGATTTAGCTTTGAAGCTCTAGTTTTAATAATTCTTTGTGATAGAACACTCAGAGGTGCTTGCCTGCAAGTCAAGTGCATCAATACAAATTACTGATTAACTGATTTATAAAGAAAGGGGCAAAAGTATGACTTTGGAAACTGCTGAATTAAGGTAAGCTTGCTTGGCAACTTATACATTATTAAGTAGAACTTTAGACTATAACAAATCTATATTTAACACTGTTCTCCAGAGGCACAACTTAATTACAGAAATATAAAACCCACTGTTATATATAATAAATATAGACAAAATATCCTGGTTAGAAATAATTTGCAGTCACCTAAACTTTATAACAGCTATTATTGTAAGATTCCCAGATTGCCCAAAGGGCTATTTTTCATTCTTTTTATTCCTTCTTTCTTCTCTTCCATTTTTTTCATAAACTTTGCATTATTCTAGAATGATTCTAAGTGCTGCATATTAAAAAAGAAATAAGACATAATTCATACTGTAAAGAAGTTATAGTATGTGTTTGCTATATTTAGGAATTAATATAATATACACAAGATTTATAAGTTTAAATGTTTTTTATTTTCAACATCATTATATGTAAAACAAATCTAGTTCTCAACTCATAAAGAAATAAGTTGCTATATATCAGATAAAATGAAAGGTAGATTGCTCAAACACAGTGGTTTAACTGAGTGCTGTAATTTATAAAAATTTTAATTCCCTTTTATGAGAAAAAAGTCAATTTATATTAGCAAAAAAAAGTCAACTGAAAATGATCATATTTGTTATTTGTGGAGTATATAATGTATAGTGATCAGATTAGAGTAATTAGCATAGCCATTATTTCAAACACGTATCTCTTCTGTGTTGGAAATGTTCAATATCTTCTTTTTAGGTTTTTGAAATCATATAATACATTGTTGATAACTATAATCATCATACCGTGGTATATAGAACACTAGAACTTATTTCTTCTATCTAGCTGTAATTTCGTATCTTTTAACAAATCTCTCCCTATCTGTTCCTTCTTCCTACCCTTCCCAGCCTCTAGTATCCTCTCTTCCACTTTTTACTTCTATGAGAATAACTTTTTAGCTTGATCAACTTTTTGTGTTTGAGAGCGTGCAATGATTGTCTTTTGGTATTTGACTTATTTCACGTAACATCATGTCCCCCAATTTTGTACATGTTGCTAAAGTGACAGGATTTTATTTTTTTTTTAATGGCTGAATAATATTCCATTATGTATATATCCCACAATTTCTTTATCCAGTCACCTGTTTTTGGACACTTAGGTTGATTCCATATCTTGGCTGTTGTGAATAGTGCTGCAATAATCATGAGAGTACAGATGTCTCTTTGAAAATAATACTAATTTCCTTTCCTTTAGATAAATGCCCAGTAGTGGGACTGCTGAATCATATGTAGTGCTACTTGTAGTTTTTGGAGGAACCTCCACACCATTCACCATAAGGGCTATATTAATTTACATTCTCACCAATAATGTATAAGTGTTCCTTTTTCTCCACATCCTTGTTAGTATTTTTTTTTTGTCTTTTTGATAATAATCACCCTAACTGAAGTGAGAGGACACCTCATTGTGATTTTGATTTGCATTTCCTTGATGATTAGTGATGTAGTGCATTTTTTCTTGCATATTTGTTGGCCATTTTTTCTTTTTCTTTTTCTTTTTTTGGTTGTTACTGAGATGTTTTAGATCCTTGTATACTCATATTCTAATGAATGAGTAGTTGGCAAACATTTTTCTCCCATTTTCAGGTTGTCTATTTACTCTGTTGATTGTTTTCTTTGCTGTACAGAAGTTTTTAGTTTAATATAATCCTATTTGTTTATTTTTGCCTTTGTTGCCTGTCCTTTTGAGGTTTATTTATTTTATTTTTTTTTTGAGTGGGAGTCTCACTCTGTCACCCAGACTGGAGTGCAGTGGCTGCTCCCGGCCACTGCAGCCTCGACCTGCTGGGCTCCAGCGGTCCTTCTGCCTCAGCCTTCCAAGTAGCTGGAACTACAGGCACGTGCAACCATGCCCAGCTAATTTTTTTTTTGATTTATTGTAGAGATGATGTCTCGCCAAGTTGCCCAGGTGGGTCTCGAACCCGCGGGCTCAGGCAATCCACTCACCTTGGCCTCCCAAAGCACTGGGATTACAGGCTGAGCCACTGAGCTCGGCCTACTTTTAAGGTTTTATTCATAAAATATTTGTCCAGATCAATGTCCTGAAGCATAGCCCTATGTTTTCTTGTAGCAGTTTTATAATTTCAGGTCTTACATTTAGGTCTTTGATTAATTTTGAGTTGATTTTGTGAAAGGTGGGAGTCTAGTTTCATTTTTCTGTATATGGATATCCAGTTTTCCCAGCACCATTTGTTGAAGAGATTATCCTTTCCTCAGTGTGCATTCTCGGCACCATTGTCAAAAATAAGTTGGCCATATTAATGTGGACTAATTTCTGGATTCCGTATTCTGTTCCATTGGTCTATGTTTCTGTTTTTTTGCCAGTGTTTTACTGTTTTGGTTACTACAGCTTTGTAGCGTGTTCTGAGGTCAGGTAATGTGATGCCTCCAGCTTTGTTCTTTTTGCTCAGGATTACTTTGGCTATTCAGGGTCTTTTGTGGTTCTGTACACATTTTTATAATTTTTTTCCCAATTTTTGTGAAGAATGACATTGGTATTTTGATAGGGATGCTTTGAAATCCATGGAGTTTGCTTTTGGCAGTATCTAATTATTTGTAATGATATTTAGATTGATTAGGAATTTTTTGGATCCAGGTAAAAGAACACTCTGACAAATTAGACTAAACACTAAGAGAATTTATCATCTCACATAAGAAATCCAGAAGCAGAGTGCTCTCAGGTATCATCAGTATCATATAGAAAACAAGTTCTTTGCAATGCTTCACTCATTAACTCAGTGTACTCTGTTCTAACACAGGCTTTCTTTCAGGGTTAAAAACAATTCCATTGGCCAAGATTAACTCACTATTACTTTCCTTATCCACTTACCAGCAAGGACAAAAGAATTTTCTTGATTAGTTCATACTCATTTTTCAAAATATGGAATAGTCATCTTTATTGCTGTAGAGAAGAACCAATGATTTGTTGATCATCATCATATGAAAATAAATCTTTTTTTTTTTTAACCTTAGTGCTTTGCCTCTGTAATTCTATCTCTTCCACTACACCATAGGCTTCTCCATGTAGGAAATTGTGCTTTTTCATTTTTATGTCCTCACTGACTAGTATGTATTTGTGTTTATAAAACTGTGATGAACAAACGCATACTTTCTTGGAGGATAGTAGTGAATACAAGTAATTAAAGATAGGAAGAAGAGTACCATGTGTGAGAAAAATGACAAAATCAATGAAGCAATGGAACAAATGGTAAATAAGTTTCTAAAGATAGATTTGTAACAGACTATGCAAAGTTCAATAGGTCAGTGTAGAAATTTTAAAATTTATTGTATAAACTGTGAGAGTTCATGAGGTCTTTGAGCTGAAATTCACATGAAAAAATACATTTTATATCCTAATATCCCTCAGTGATGTCTTTCCCACATTAGCATATCATTTCTAGATAGACTATCTGATCCTTTATTCATTTTATATATTTTATTGGAAAGGCAATGACTGACAAACATGGCTAGAAAACAAAGGGTTGTCCACTGAGATGAATAAAATTTCATGCTTAAAATCCTCCAGTATAGAGCAAAGGCAAAATTAAGTCTAGAATGCTATTTAAAATGTCATATTTAGTCTTCCTCTGTAGGAGTATAATGGTTTTTGTAGCTATCAGAAAAACATTTGTTTCAAGATTCCTGAAATTAATTGGTAGAAAATTAACCCATTAATTTTTATGGCTTATGAATCAATTAATTAAGCTGAACTTAAGCATGTAGTAATGAATAAAACTTTGGAAAAGATTCAAAATGCTTAAATTTTCCACCTTTTTGCAGGTCTTATCCTAGCTGCTTTCTACAAAAGAACTACATAATGTGCCTGCATTTTCCCTGACATTGACATTGAAATATGGAAATTCAGTGGTAATTTAAATGTAATTCCAAAGTATGATGGATAATATGAATACACTAACTTTGCTAAAGGAAGAAAAGTAAAAAAGTAGAAAGCATATATTGTCTTTAATGAGATAGAAAAACTATCACTGACCAGCTTTTTTGAACATCAGTTTTTAAATAGGCACCTTATCTTTCGCAAACATATGTTAGCCAACCATTTTCTCCCAGGAAAATAATGTCTTGCAGTTGGGTGAAAACTGCTACCTTTTATATAACATATAAATGAATACATAACATTCACTTCACAAGTTCTTTTAAAAAAATAGTAAAGGAAAATGTCTACAAATGATAAAACATATATTTGATCTAAACAAGGAAGCAAAATGTTTATGAACGCACATTCATTTCATAATCACCTACGTGTGGCTAAAGAATTCCATTTTCAGTCAATTAACAACAAAAGGAATTTATGTTAGCTTTTATATAAAGTTTAAAGTTTTAAAACTACACTATTAACAGATTTAAGCTGACTTTTTTTCCTACTGTCAAAAGAATATTAATAAAAGTAAAAATGACAAAATTGTTTGGATTCAATATACCACCCACTCAGAATATACCAGTTTTTGTTATTAGTTTTATAGTTCAATGCAAACGTAATAGTTCTGTATTTATATATGTCATTGGAAAATTTCAGGATGCATTATGAATCCTGGCTTATGAATCCACAGCACATACTTAAATTTTATAAATATACCAAAAGTGTATGTAAAAACAAACAAGTCAAACTGAAAAAAAGACACGTAATTTTCCTGAAAATTCTATATAATTATAACCTGGATCTTTAGATAATGGGAAAATATAGTTATAGTAACAAAATAGTAAGCTATATGGCATATATAAAGAGAAGAGATATTGACTTGGATATGTAGGGTTATGTTCTTTTAACTAAATAATCCTCATTGAGAGATCGGCAGAAGAATCAGATGTCATGTGAAATATTTGAATCCCATATGTGGTTTAGTAAAAGAGATTATCTTCCCTAATTTTCAAAAGTATTAATAATCATAATAATATGGAGGAGGAATGTATTTTATTAATACTTTGAAGAAATATAACAAGTAAAAGAAAGCTAATTTCATGCAGATTAGCAAAAATAGGTTCATAAAGAGAACAATCATTTGCATGATGCTGAAGTAACTACTAGAGTTTAATCATGGGGTTTTACCATGAACATGTGAAGACTTTTTAATAGTACATTAGATATACACCTTTTAGATCTTTCATATCCCTCACTTCACATAATATTCCTGTGTCACTTAAGCTTCTCTGAAGACCAGCAATAACAATATCCTAGAGCAAAATTGCTAAGCAATTAAGATCTGTCTTTTGAGTTTTCTAAACAGTGTTGTCTTGTTTTGTTATCTAGTGTCACCTCTGCCTAATCAGCCACCTCAATTAATTCCCTCAGCTTTTGGTCAGCCTAAGAAGAAAAGGACTAACTTAAACATCTTTAAGTGTTATCATTCGCTGTATCTCATCTGTATTTTAATAGCAGGTAGAGTCTTGAGTTAAACTGTAGAGCTATGTGGGTAGAATTTTGGGTGATGGGAGAAAATGGTAAGATAAAATGACTGCTTGGAGTTTCAATATTGATGCCACTGGTGACTGTTGATTCCTAGAACTGAGGACTGAGTGGAAAAGGCATGGGCTTTAGAATCACAAAGTCTTAGCCGGGCTCAGTGGCTCAGCCTGTAATCCCAGTGCTTTGGGAGGCTGAGGTGAGTGGATTGCCTGAGCCCACGGGTTCAAGATCCGCCTGGCCAACTTGGCGAAACCTCATCTCTACAACAAATCAAAAAATTAGCTGGGCATGGCAGTGCGTGCCTGTAGTTCCAGCTACTTGGAAGGCTGAGGCGGAAGGATCCCTGGAGCCCAGCAGGTCGAGGCTGCAGTGGCCGGGAGCGGCCACTGCAC
>CAUYQG010132587.1:0-17185 GCA_963574415.1 Tarsius wallacei
CAGAGCCCCCATCAACTCTTGATTCCCCACTCAGTCAGACATTCATATGCCCAGTTACACACCCATCTCTTGCCCTCTCACCATATACAAAAATCAACACTAGATGGATTACAGACTTAAACATAAATCCCCAAACTATAAAACTAGTAGAAGAAAAAAATATTGAGGAAACACTTACGTACTTTAAGCTAGGCAAAGATTTATGGCTAAGAACTCAAATGTACATACAAAAAAATAAAAATAGAAAAATGGGACTATATTAAACTAAAAATCTTCTGTATAGCAAATGAAATAATAACAGAGTGAAAAGACAAACTGTTTAATGAGAGAAAATTGTGTAAACTATTCATTCAACAAAGGACTAACATCCAGAAAATGCAAGGGACTCAAACAGGTGAACAGCAAAAATAAAAATAAAAATGTCAGTATAAATTGGACAAAGGATCCATAAATATAAACTTCTCAAACAAAGACATAAAAATGACCAAAAGTTACATGAAAAATGCTCAAAACCACTCATCATCTAAGAAGTGCAAATCACAACCACAATGAGATATCATCTTACTCCAGTTTGAATGGCTATTATAAAAAGTATGAAAAATAAATGCTGGAGAGGATACTGAAAAAGAGAACTCTCATACACTGTTGGATAAAATGTAAATTAGTACAGCCACTATAGACAATAGTACACAGGTTTCTCAAAAACTCCAAACAGAACTGCCATACAATCCAGCAAGCCCACTATTTTTGCAAAGAAAAAGAAGTCAGTTTATCAAAAGGACACCTGTACCCTAATATTTGTTGCAGCACTATTCACAGTAGCAAAGATAGGAAATAACCTATGCGTTCACAATGAATAAATGGATAAAGAAAATGTGATACATTTATACTATGGATATAATTTGGCCATAGAAAAGAATAAATATCAGCAACATAAATGGAATTGGAGGTCACTATGTTAGCTGAAATAGATCAGACACAGGAAGACAAATATCACATGTTCTTGTTCACAGGTAAGAGCTTAAAAAAAGTTGATCTTATGGAAGTAGAAAATAAATTGGTTGGTACCAGAGACTGGTAAGAATGAGTCATTGGAAAAGATGAAAAGAAGTTGGTTTATTGGTACAAACTTATAGTTAGCTATAATAAATAGGTTATAAAATTAGATAGCAGAGTTGGTTGACTATTGTCACCAACAATATATTGTATATTTCAAAAGAGCTATAAGACATGACTTGGAATATTTCCAACACAGAGAAATGATAAATACTCAAAGTGACAGATAACTTTAAGTACCCTAACTTGATTATTACACATTCTATGCATGTAAGAAGATATTTCGCATACCCCACAAATATGTACAAATTTTATGTATCAATAAAAAATGAAAGCCATGTATATAAAAAAGAATTGGTAAACATAGGCCCCAGGAAGACATAAAATAGAACCAAGAGTCCTTAGGAAATCCTGCCAGGCAGATGAGTAAAGGTATTCAATTGTATAGAACCGGAATGTTAAAACTAAAAGAGATGTTGTGTTTTTGTTTTGCTTCCAAGTCCAGTGTAGAAAAAAATATTCACAATGCAAACAAAGAAACAGGAAAATGCTGACAACTAAAAATAAAAAATGAAAAAATTTGAATAAAATGTCCTTGAAGATGCATATGCATTGGGCATACCAGACAAAGATTTAAAACCAACTATTTCATGTTTTATCTAAGGCTCATGGTAATTATAAAAAAAAAAAACTCTAGTAAATATACAAGAGATTAAGATAAATGAATCAAAACATACAACTACAAAAAAAAAGTCAAAAAGGAAGACAGAAAAAGAGAAAGAAAGAAACTATGAAACATTCAGAAAAAAACAAAACAGGAAGATGGCAGTGGGACAGGTGTGAGTGTATGAATGGATGTGTGAGAGGGCAAGAGATGGGTGTGTAACTGGGCATATGAATGTCTGACTGAGTGGGGAATCAAGAGTTGATGGGGGCTCTGTTTACAGCATGAGCACTGCTGCTGTCATTTGGACCCTGGTGCTTTTTGCAATGCAGAACTGAGTGCCATTTTTCCAAAACAAGGAAGGTCTTCCTGGAGAAGAAGTGGTAGGGAGCAGCACCTGGGCTCACTGCCATTCCCTACAGTGCCAGGCTAGACTGCAAGGCCCCACCTCCAGGACCTGGGATCCAGAGACCATGGTACTTGCTGGGGAGGGAACTGTCTTTCCAAACCCCATGTGTGGCAGGAACAGCAGTCTATAGATGAACTAAGCAGCCAGTCTAAAGCCTGGTCAGAGAAGTGTTCCAGGGTGGCTTCCATGGAACAACAGACCTGCATCTTAAGACCAGGGAGTGGTCTCTGCATTGCTTTGGGGCTGCTCTCCATGAACTCAGAGAGCATTGCCCACAGAGTACAAGCCCTGGTAGGCAACGGCAGATGCAGATCCCCAGATGATTCACCCCACCCCCCACCCCCACCTCGCACTGAGCCAGATGCTGCATGATAGACATTTACAGCAGATCTGACTGGAGAAGGCCAGTAAGTGCATAGCTGGCCACCCCCCAACCCCAGCAACAGTGAAAGAGATCAGGAAGGCAGGGTAGAAGTTGGAGAATCTATTCCCTCACCACTAACTAGATATTGTGGAAGCTGTGACCATGCTGGGAAAGGAAGGGAGGGAGAGAGAGTCTGGGACATACTGAGTCTGGGAGATACTGAGTCAAGTCAACCCCCCCACCCCCGGCATGCACCAGCTATCAATCACAGGCAACAGGGGGTGAAGATTCAAACATCTCAAGTTTCAACAGTGAAGAGGGAACCTGTAGTAACAAACCTGCAGTTGCAGAACCTGCCACAACAGGGAGCATCCCCTTTCACAGAGATATACTAAAGCTGACAAATCTCTACCAGTGGGTGTTTTGTGTCTTCATTTTTTGTTTTTTCTCTTTTTTGTTTGGTTTATTTGTTTTCTCTTTTCTTTCCTCCCTTTTTGTTCTTTGTTTCACTCTCTCACTCTCTCTCTTTTCCTTTTCTTTTCTCTCTCTTTTTTCTCTCCTTCTTCCCTACCTATTCTCCTGTATACTCTATCTTGGATCCAGGGACTTCACAAGTGTACCATTGTAAGGTCATATTGTGTGGAGACAGAGGATGAGTCTCAGATGGTCTAGTTATCAGGTAACAAGCATTGTGACCTTTCAGTAGGTTCTGAATCCTTGTGGCCCCTCCTCCACCCATTTATAAGTGCTCAAAATTGTAAAAAGTTAGCAAAATGCCCCACCCTCAGCCTTATTTCATAATCGAACAAAGCCAGAGGCCTAGCTCAGGGAAGGACAGAAGGTAGAGCAAGCATCAGAAGCAATTGCTTCTCCATTTCCCACTGAGCAGTGGAATTAAAGATAAAGATAAGAGAATTGCCACAAATGAGGAAAAACTAAAAAAAAAAAAAAATCACAGGTAACCCACTAAGGCCCAACAAAGAATGCCCCAAAGAAGAGCTACTGGAGAACAAACAATGGTTATCTATGAGAATGACTGCACCCAGAAAGTACTTACAGAGGTCACAGAGTTGATGGACAGAATGAATAAAAATCAAGAAATGCAACGGCTAAAATTAAATAAAATTGCAATGGAGTTGGACAGGCTCAACAAAGCATTTTCAGAAATAACAGAAACAAATGACTCTATACAAAAAACAAATAACAAACTGATAAGCAGAATTCACCAAGCAGAAGAAAGAATCTCAGATCTGGAAGACCAAAATATGGAATTAACCCAATTTAATAGAAAAAAAAAAACTTAAGAAAAAACTCTCCAAGAGATGTGTGACATTTATCAAGAAGCCAAACCTGTATCTGATTGGTATCCCTGAAGTAGAAAGAGAAATGAAAAACACCTTAAAACAAACATTCCATGAGATAATTCAATAAAACTTATCTCATCTCGCAAGAGAGACAACTATGCAAGCACAAGAGATTTAGAAAATCCCTGCTAGACATCTTATGAGAAGACCAACCACTAGACACATAGTAATTCGCCTACAAAGGGTAAAGGAAAAAAAAATCCTAAAGGTAGCAAGGGAAAAAGATCAGACTGCCTACCAGGGGAGACTAATCAGAATTGCTGCAGACTTTTCTGCAGAAACACTACAGGCCAGAAGGGATTGGATAACAATCTTTAATGTTCACAAAGATAAATGATGTCAATCAAAAATTTCCTAACCAGCTAAGCAAAACATTTATTAGCTATGGAGAATTAAAATCCTTCCCAGACATTCAAACTCTAAGAGAATATGCTGCTTCCAGACCAGTTCTACAGAAGAGGATTTAAAGTGTGATGCATACAGAAGAAAAAAGAAAGACCATACACTACACAAAATCACAAACAAATACAAAAACAACAGAGTACACAGTATAGCTGAAAAAATAAAACAGATATATATACTAATGTAAATGTTAAAAGAAAACACAACAAACTTAAAAGAGCCCTATGACAGGGACAAGCTCTCACATTTCAATAATCATCCTGAATGCGAATGGACTAAATGTACCACTAAAAAGACATAGAATGCAAACTGGGTAAAGGAGCACGACCCAGCAATATACTGCCTCCAGGAAGCACAAATCATGACAAAGGACACTCACAGACATAAAGTTAAAGGATGTAGAATAAACTTTCAGGTGAATGGAAAACAAAAAAGGCAGGAGCCATGATTTTAATAACAGACAAAACAACCTTCAAGTAGTCAAAAATTTTAAAAGATACAGAAGGACACTACATAAAGATAAAAGGATCAATCTATCAATAAGAAATATCCAACTTAAACATATATGCGCCCAACACAGGAGCACCAGGATTAACAAAGCAACTACTGAGTAAAGTAAAAAAGGACATTGACTTGAACACTATCATAAATGGAGACTTAAATGTCCAACTAAAAACCCTAGATAGATTATTGAGAAAAAAATCAACAAGGAAAGCTGAAACCTCACCTTGATGCTTAACCAAATGGACTTAATAGACACCTAAAGAATATTCCACCCAACAACCACAGAATATAAATTCTACTTATCAACACGTGGAACATACTTCAAGACAGACCACATCCTGGGTCATAAATCAAGTATGAACAATTTCCACAATATCAAAATACAACCATGCATCTTCTCAGATCACAGTGGAATAAAAATAAATAAATATTACCACCAATAAGATGCCCCCAAAACACACAAAGACATGCACACCAAACAGCATGATGCTGAACAAATCTTATGTTAACACAGAAATCAAAACAGAAATTATAAGACTCTTCGAAATAAATGAAAACAAAACCATATCCTACCAAAACCTCTGGGATGCCATGAAATCAGTCCTAAGAGGGTAATTTATGCTCTACACACACACACACACACACACACCAAGAAAATGGAAAGATGACGAGTTAACAGCCTAACAAAACCCCTAAGGGAGCTCAAAAGGCAAGACCATCAAAACCCTAACTTCAGTAGAAGAATCCAGATCACCAAAGTAAAAGCCCTAATACAGTACATGGGGAAAAAAGTCATAGAAAAAAATCAATAAAACAAAAAGCCAGTTCTTTAAAAAGATAAAGAAAACTGATAGACCCTAGCCAGAATGACCAGGAAAAAGAGAGAAAAAGCCCAAATAAACACAATAAGAAATGCAAAAGATAAAGTTACAACTGATCTCAAAGAAATACAAAAGATTATCAGAGATTACTATGCACACCTGTATGGAAACAAACTCAAAAACCTATATAAAGTGGAGGACTATGTGACATCATGCAACTTCCTAAGGCTGAAACAAGAAGAAATTGAGACCCTACATAGAACAATAACAGCCCAGGAAATTGCCTCTATCAAAAGAAAGCTCCTACAAAACAAACAAACAAACAAACAACAACAACAACAACAACAACAACACACCGGACCTGACGGCTTTCCAGCAGAATTCTACAGAACATAAAAGGAGGAACTGATACCCTTCCTATTGAAAATATTCCAGGCAATTGAAAAAGATAGAACTCTCCCCAAATCATTTTATGAAGCTAAAATCACACTGACATCCAAACCGGGTAAAGACCCAACAAAAAAAGAGAACTACAGGCCAATACACTGATGAACATAGATGCAAAAATTCTCAACAAGATTCTATCAAATCAGATCCAAAAATATATTTCAAAAACCATTTATCATGACCAAATAAACTTCATCCCTGGGATGCAGGGCTGGTTCACCATTCACAAAACCATAAATGTAATTCAATACATCAACAGATACAAAAACAAGAAGCCATATGATTATACCATTAGAGGCAGAAAAAGTTCTCTACAAAATCCAGCATCACTTCCTGATTAAAAAAAAAAAAACCCTCACAAATTTTGGCTGTAAGTTTACCATAGAAGGCTCTTACTATTTTCAGGTATGTTCCTTCTCTGCCTAAGTTTTTATTTATTTATTTATTTATTTATTGCTAAATGAACAGAAATTGAAAGCACTTCCCCTCAAAATCTGAACAAGACACAGCTATTTACTCTCACCCCTCATTTTCAACATAGTGTTGGAAGTCCTAGCTAGAGCAATCACACAAGAGAAGGAAATCAGGGGTATCCAAACAGGAAAAGAGGAAGTTATACTATCCCTCTTTGTTGACGATATGATCCTATACCTTTAAATCTCAAAATAGTCTGTCAAAAATCTTCTTTCACTGATAAATGACTTTGGCAAAGTCTCAGAGTACAAAATCAATGTGCAAAAAATAGTAACATTTTTATACACTAATGATAAAGAGGGAGAGATCCAAATAAAAAGCACAATTCTATTCACAATAGCCATGAAAAAATGAAATACCTTAGTATTTTCCTAGCTAGAGAAGTGAAGGATCTTTACAATGAAAACTAAAAAAACACTACTCAAAGAAATCAAAGGAAACACATGTAAATGAAGAAATAGTCCATATTCATGGATGGGAAGAATCAACATTGTTAAGACGTCCATCCTTCCAAAGACTATCTACAGATTCAATGCAATGCCCATTAAATTACCAACATCATTCTTCTCAGACCTGGAAATGACAATACAGAAATTCATATGGAAACATAAATAACCACAAATAGCCAAAACAATCTTTTGCAAAAACAAAAACAAAGCAGGAGGTAACACACTTCCAGACTTTAAATTTTATTACAAGATTACAATATTCAAAACAGCCTGGTATTGGTACAAGAACAGGCATATAAACCAATGGAACAGGATAGAGATTCTGAAAGCAAAACTTTACTCTCTCAACTGACTCTTCTTCAATAAAGCCTCAGACAACAACCACTAGGAAGAGGAGAATCTATTCTCTAAATGGAGCTGGAAAAACTCACTGACCTTTCAGAAGAATGAAACAGGACCCCTACCTATCACCATACACAGAAATCAACTCCAATTAGAACAAAGACCTAAATGTAACACCCCAAACTTTGAGAATCCTAGAAAATGTAGGCCACACCCTTATGAAAATTGGAATAGGCAACCAATTCCTGATCAAAAGCCCATGCCATAAGAGATAAAATAGACAAGTGGGAGCCTATTAAATTGCAAAGCTTCTGCAAAGCGAAAGATCCCATCAAGGGAGTGTGGAGAGAGCCCACAGAATGAAGAAAAATATTTGCCAGCTGTATATCTGACAAAGGCCTAACACCCAGGATCAACAAGGAACTCAAACCTGCCAACAGGAGAAACAAAACAAAACGAAACAAAAATAGCCATATTAAAAAGCGGACAAAAGATATGAATAGACATTTCTCAAGAGAAGACATACAAGCAGCCATCAGATACATGAAAACATTCTCAGCCTCACTAATCATCAAAGAAATGCAAATCAAAACACACTGTGATATCACTTAAATCCCGTCAGGATGATCATCATTAATAACAAAAAACAACAGATGCTGGAGAAAATGTGGAGAAAAGGGAACACTTCTACACTGTTAATGGGAGTGTAAATTAGTACAAACTCTGTGGGAAACAGGCAATTTCTAAAAGATCTAAAAATTGACTTTCCATACGACCCAGCAATTCCCCTTCTGGGAATATATCCAGAGGAACTCAAATCATTCTACAAAAAAGTTACCTTCACATGCAGGTTTACTGCAGCACTAGTCACAATAGCAAAACTATGAAACCCATTTTTGATGCTCATCAAAAACTGACTAGATAACAAAATGTGGTACACATACATGATGAAATATTATGCAGCCATAAGGAAGGAAAAATTATAGACTTCACAGCAACCTGGATGGATTTAGAGTCTACCATACTCAGTTATCTATCACAACAACAAAGTACTTAGTACCAGATATTCTCTCTCAGAAGTGGATCCTGAACATTGAACATAATACTAAATACAAGGGATTGGCAGTAGTGGGACACTGCCAGGAGAGAGTGGCCACATAACATCAATAAAGGTACCTGATCCCAAAACAGGCAAAGTGAGGACCACTCAGAGGCTCAAACTTTACCAATACGGTGGCCACTTATGTATGTAGTCTTGAATTGTACCCCTAATCTTTAAAATTTAAAAGAAAATTTAAAAAAGAAACATTCCAAAAAAAACCCCTTAAAATTATAATAGTAAATGTTTATCTGACAACAAGTAAGTGTAAATGGATTAATTTATGCAATCAAAATGTACTGACTGGCTGAATGAATTAAAATACAAGATCCCAAACTATGCTGCCTACAATAAAATCATTTTAACTTTAAGAATACATATAGATTGAAAGTAAAGGGATGGAAAAGATAGTCCATGCAAAGCTTAACCAACAAACAGCAGAGGGAGCTATACTTATATCGACAAAATAGACTTTCAGTAAAAATCTGTCACAAGAAACAAAGTAGTTCTTTATATAATGATAAATAAGCCAATTTGTCAAGATAATATAACAACTACAAATTTATATATGCTTTAACATTTAAACATCTAAATATGTAAATTAAGTATTAAAAGAAATTAAGGGAAAAAGAAACAACAATGCGATAATAGTAGTATTCTTTAATGCTCCACTTTCAACAATAGAAGATAAGCCAGATAGAAAATTAATTCTAAAAAAGCACACTTTTAATTATGCTATAGATTAAATGGACCAAACAGACATTTACAAAACATTTCATCCAAATGCAGCAGAATGTACATTCTTCTCATGAACTCATAGAACATGGCCCTATATTGGTCATATGTTAGGCCACAAAACAGGTCTTAACAAATTTAAGAAGACTGAAATTATGTCAAGTGTTCTGACTACAATGGTGTGAAACTAGAAATCAATAACAGAAAAAAAATGGAAAAATTTATAAATATGTAGAAATTAAACAACAGAATTCTGAGCAACTATTGGACCAAAGAAGAAATCAAGAAATATATTGAGACATTACTGCCCTCCAGTCCCTGAATTATTTCCAGCATTTCATTCTACCACCAAAATATATTGAAACCCCATCTCACTGTGCTGTGGTACATGAGGGTTGGAAACTCCTACCAAAAGCTGTAAAAAGCAAGGGAAATGACAGAAAACAGCTGCATTGACTGAAAGACTATTTTCTTCTTGGCCTCACTGAATGCTTACCCTATGTGTCTTTAATAAGGCAAACCATTATCTGTGGTTTTTCAGGAGGTGAGAGCCTCCCCTTTCTGAACATGATTCACTGACTCTTATTTTGACTCCCAAATAAGAGTGATAATATCTCACTCAGCAGGTGCCCGAGAGAACCTTTGGCAACACAAAAGGTCCTTTGGCCCATGAGTGCTTATTCTTCACCTTTTCCTATGCCTCCTGTGACAGAAATTGTAAGCAAACCTCCTACAACAGGAGAGTTTTACCTAACACACCAAGACACAACTAATAGTAAATTAAAGTCATTTGTATAAAAAGCAGCAATGCAGAAGTGAACAAAGTAGAAAATTAACAATTCCCCTGAAATTACTGTCATGTTATCTATGCCAACACTTCATTGTGCAGACACATCAGATTTCTCCCCATACATATTCAGCCAGAAGGCAGAAAACTTCCTCTTCACACAGCAGACCCTGTTTCAGACTCACCTCAGCCAAGAAACCAAACCCAGTTCCTCCTCCAAATCCACAAAAGTTGCAGGCACACTAATAATTTGATACTTTTTGCTGAGGAGTTGGCCATTTACAAGAGAGTTTCCCACATGATGCAGTTTACCTGAAATGCTCCTATCTGGGGAGGAGATAAACCATCCCCTTTTGATGGAGATCTGGATGTTTTAATTTGTCAATATCACAAGTGACACCACAACAAGGTTTCCAGTACTTATTACCTGAAACTTTTGTGCAGAGCTAACAGTAGAAGAGACTCCTAGAAGTAGAAATGCTGAATAATCAAAGGGTTTGTACAATTTTGTCACTTCTTGCCCCACTGCCTTCAAAAAAAGATTGTTCTACTCGGAAAAAAAGAAATTTATTGAGACAAACAAAAATGGTAATACAACATACAAACACTGAGGGAATGTAGCAAAAGCAGTTCTAAGTGAGATTATAGTGTCTACATTAAAAAAACACACAAATAAACAACCTAACTTTATACCTCAAGGAGCTAGAAGAGCAAGATGAAAATCGTCCACTGCATAGGCCAGAAGGCAAAAGCTGGGAGAGGTGTTGTTTTTGTTTTGTTTTGGTTTCAAATGACCAATGTAAATAAAAATTCACAATATCAACAAAGAAACAGAAAAAATACTGCCAACTCAAAGAAACAAAATAAATTTGTAGAAAATGTCCTTGAGGAAGCAATTGCATTGGACTTACTAGACAAAGACTTTAAATCAATTATTTAAACAAACTATTTTAACCAACTAAGTCCAAAGTCAGTAAAAGAAAGAAAATAATAAAAATTAGAGCTGAAATAAATAAAACAGTGACTAGAAAGACAAAAGATCAATAAAAATAAAGTGAATTTTTGAAAAACTTGACAAATCTTTAAGGATACTACTGAAGAAAGAAAGAGAGGACCCAAGTAAAATTATAAATAAAAGAAGACATATTACAACAGATTCCACAGAAATATTACAACACATAAGGGACTACTATGAATAATCACAATACAGCAAATTTGGTAACCTAGAAAAAATGAATAAATTGTTAGACATATACATCTTATTAAGACTGAAACATGAACAAATATAAACTATGAACAGAGGAAAGAGATTGAAACAGAAATTTAAAACCTCCCAACAAAGTAAACCACAGGGTCATATGTCTTCAGGGGTGAATTTTACTAAAAATTTTAAGTAGAGTTAATACCAAAATTGTTGAAACTCTTCCCAGAAATTGAAGAGGAGGGAAAAATTTCAAGCTTATTTTTTAAAGTCAATATTACTGTCATACCAAAGCCACATAAGAAATCTATATGAACGGAAAATTATAGAACAATATCCCTGATGAACTTAGATGCAAAAATCCTCAACTAAATACTAACAAACTGAATTAAACAACATATTAAAATGATCTCACACCATAATCAAATGAAATTTATCCCTTGGATGTAAGGACGGTTCAATATACACAAAATAATGTGGTGTGACACATCACATTAAGATAATAAAGAATAAAATCTTGTAGTTATCTCAATACATGTATAAAAATCCATTTAACAAAATTCATCATCGTTTCATGGTAAAATTTCTCATGAAATTAGGTGTACCTCATTATAACATAATGGAATCTGCCTCATAATAACAAAGGACTGTTTTGTAGTTCCTTTTTTCCTCTCTTGCTGTCTTCCCTTGTGATTTGTTGATTTTATTGTAGATGTATGCTTTGATTTCTTTTATTACAAAAGCCATATATGACAAGCCAATAGTGAACATCAAAATAAATTGTGAAAAACTAAAAGATTTTCATCTAAGATCAGGAACAAGGCAAGGATGCCTACTCTCACCACTTACATTCAACACAGTTCTGGAAGTTCTAGCTAAAGCAATTAGAGAAAAAAAAAACATAAATATAAGATATCCGAATAAGAAAGCAAAAAGTAAAATTACCTGTGTATGCAGATGGCATAATCTTATATACGGAAAACCCTGAATATTTCATCAGAATAACTGCCAGAACTAATAAATGAATTCAGCTAGTTTACAGGATATAAAATTAATATATCAAAATCAACTACATTTCTATACACTAGTAATGAACTATCTGAAAAAGAAATTAAGCAAACAATTGCATTTGCAATAGCATCAAAAAGAATAAAATATTTTTGAATAAATTTATACAAGCAGGTGAAATATTTGTACAATAAAACCTTGATTGATTAAACAAATTAAAGGAGACATAACTAAATAAAAGAAACCTCATGGTCATGTATTAGAATAATTAATATTGTTAAAAAATACTTTATTAGTATTCACAGTGGTCTACAGATTCAATGCAATCCTTATCAAAATTCCAAGGGCATTTTCACAGAAATAAAAAAAAATCTTAAAACTCTTTTGAATCACCAAAGAAGTCAACAGTCAAAACAATATTATGAAATAACAAAGCTAGAAGAAAAAAACCCTTCCGATTTCTAACTAAATAAAAAAGCTTTAGTAATCAAAACAGTCTGGCACTGGCATTAAAATAGACAAGTAGACCAATGGAACAGAATAGAGAGTCCAGGAATAAATCAATGTATTTATGGATAACAAGTCTTTAAATATGCTTACACAAATGCACACTGAGGAAAAATAGCCTATTTAATAAATGGTGTTGAAAAAATTGAATATTCACAAGGCAAGAGAATTAAATTGGATCCATATCTTAGATCATACACAAAAATCAACTAAATGGACAAAAGACTTAAAGACCTGAAAACATAGGACTTAAAATATATGGAAAGACTCTTGAACATTGGTCCTGGTTATTATTTTTGGAGGGTATTTGACATCAAGAGCATGGTAGAAAATCCAAACATGTATAATCAGACATGAAAAAGGAAATGTTACAACTGATTTTCTCACAGTACAAAAGAGTCTCAGAAATTATTGTAAGCATTTGAATGTGTGTAAGCTAGAAAAACTAGAGGAAATGAAAAAAATTCCTGGGAACACAATCTTCAAAAATTGAAGCAGGAAGAAATTGAAATCTTGAACAGATCAAAATGAACCTCAAAACTGAATCAGTAATAAAAGACCTACTAACCACAAATAGTCCTGCACCATATAGATTCACAACCAAATTATATCACATATACAAAAAAGAAATGTAGCAATCTTCTTAAAACCATTCCAAATAATTGAGGAGGAAAGACTCCTCCCTCCCCAACTCATTCTACAAAGCCAATATCATTCTGGTATAAAAATCTGGCAAATATGACACAGAAAGAAAACTATAAGCTGACATCATTGGTAAACATAAAAGTAAAAATCCTCAATTAAATATAGCAAACTGCATCCAACACTACATCAAAAAAATCATTCACCATGACAAGGTGAGCTTTATTACTTGGATGCAAGGTTGGTTCAATATACACAAACCAATAAACATGATCCACTACATAAACACAATTAAAAACAAGAACCACATGTCCATCTCAATAGATACAGAAAAATATTTCATTAAATCCAAAATTCACTCACAATAAAAACTCTCAACCATCTAGGCATAATAAAATAATAAGAGCCATCTATGATAAACCCACTGTCAACACGATACTGAATATTCATTCACAATAAAAACCCTCAACCATCTAGGAATAATAAAATAATAAGAACCACCTATGACAAACCCACTGCCAACATCATACTGAATGACCAGAAGTTGGAAATATTCCTTTTATGAACTGAAACAAGACAAGGATATCTTCTCTCACCACCTTTATTTTATATAGTACTGGAAGTCCTTGCCAAAACAATCAAGCAAATAGATAGATAGACAGACAGATAGATAGATAGATAGATAGATAGATAGATAGATAGTATCCAAATAGAAAAAATGTTGACTTATCTCTCTTCACAGAAAATATGATTCTATATCTAGAAAACCCTTAAGATCCCACCAAAAAATATCTAGACCTAATAAGTGACTTCAATAAAGTCACAGGATATAGAACCAATGTTCAAAATCAGTAGCATTTCTAAACACCAATAATGTTCAAACTGAGAACCAAACTGATAACACAAACCCATTTAGAAACCACCAAAAAATGAAATATCTGGGAATACATCTAACCAACGAAGTGAAAGGTATCTACAACAAGAACTGCAAACCACTGTTGAAAGAAATCACAGATGAAACAAAGAAATGGAAAAACATTCCATGCTCATGGATTGGAAGACTTGATATTGTTTAAATGAGCATACTGCCCAAGGCAATCTACAGATTCAACATCATCTCTATTAAACTAACAGACTCATTTTTCGCAGACAGAGAAAATACAATTCTTAAGTTCATATGGAGACAAAAAAGATCTTGACCAACCAAAATATTTCTAAGCAAAAAGATGAAAGCTGGAGGCATCACATTATCAGACTTCAAACTTTACTAGAAGGCTACCATAACCAACACAGCATGATACTAGTACAAACAGAGATACATAGAGCAATGAAACAAAATAAATAACCCATTCACCTACAACCAACTGATCTTTGACAAAGCTGACAAAAGTAAATATTAAGGAAAGGATACCTATTAAATAAATGTTGGGAAAACTAGCTCAACATATGCAGAGGTATAAAACTGGACCCCTTTCTATCATGATATACAAAATAAACTCAAGATACATCACAGACTTAAATGTAAAACCCTATAAAAATCTAGAAGATAACCTACAAAAACTTTTTTTGAACATCAGCTTAAGCCATAAATTTATGACCAAGTCCTCAAAAACAAATGCAGCAAAAACAAAATCTGACAAGTAGGACCTAATTAAACTAAAGTGCTTCTACACAGCAAAAGAAACCATTAAAAAAAGATGACCTACAAAATGGGAGAAAATATTTGCAAACTATGTATCTGACAAAGGGCTAATATCAAGAATCTCTAAGGGACTTGAATTGACAGAATAAAAAATAGTAATCCCATTTAAAAGGACATGAACAAACACTACTCAAAAGACATAGGTGGACGAGAAACATGGGAAAATGCCCAACATCACTAATCATCAGAGAAATGCAAATCAATACCACAAAAGTATGTCCTTTTCATAATTTATGAATTTATGATGCAACTGGAGGTCATTATTCTAATCAAATTAACACAGAAACTGAAAACCAAATACTGTACATTCTCACTTAAAAGTGAGAACTAAACACTGCATTCACAGTGGCATAAGGATGAGAAGAACAGTTAGTGGGGACTCCTAAAGGGGAAGTGGGAGGAAGGGGAGTAAGGCTCAAAAAACTTCCTATTGGGTACCATGCTCATACTTTAGGTAACATGTTCAATAAAAGCCCAAACCCCACCACTATATAATATACCCAGACAACAAAGCTGCAAATGTACTCCTTGAATCTAAAAAAAAAAAAAAAAGCAAAAGAAAATAATAATAATGTGGAGGCTTATCAGACCAAGAATCTTTCTTCTGGCACAGCAAAGGAATCAATAAAATGAAATGTAACTTAGAGAAGGAGAGAAGATATCTGCAATCCATATACACAATAAGGGATATTATCCAAAATATATAAGTAACTCACACAACTCATTTGTCAAATAATAAATTACCCAATTAAAATGGGAAAAGAATCTGAATCTTTTCAAATAAGACATACAACTGGCCAACAAGTACATTAAAAAAATGCTCGATAATCACTAACCATCAGAAAAATGCAAATCAAAATCACAGTAAGATAATGCCTCACATATGTTAGGATGCCAATTCTCAAAAAGTCAAAAGATAACAAGAAGTGGTGAAAATGTGAAGAAAAGCTGGGCTCGGTGGCTCAGCCTGTAATCCCGCGGTTTGGGAGGCTGAGGTGAGTGAATTGCCTGAGCCCTCGGGTTCGAGACCTGCCTGGGCAACTTGGCGAGACCGCATCTCCACAATAAATCAAAAATTAGCCGGGCATGATTGTACGCGCCTGTAGTTCCAGCTACTTGGAAGGCTGAGGCGGAAGGATCGCCGGGGCCCAGCAAGTCGAGGCTGTGGTGGCCGAGAGTGGCCACTGCATTCCAATCTGGGTGACAGAGTGAGACTCAAAAAAAAAAAAAAGAAAAGAAAAGAAAATGGGAAGAGAAGGAAAATGTGTACACTTTTGGGGAAATTAGTACAATCATTACACAAAACAGTATGGAGATTCCTTAACAAATAGAACTACCATGTGATCCAGGAATCCCACTTCCGGGTATAATTAATTGCAAGGGAAATGTAGTCATTTTCTTGAAGAAATATTTGCATTCCCATGTTCATTGTAGCATTACTTACAACAGCCAAGATAGCATAGATGTGAAATCAACCTGTCCATCAACAAATGAATGCATAAAGAAAATGTGAGTTTTATCTATCAGCTGTCTATGTACCTCTCTATGTATCTATCATCTACCTGTCTATCTATATGTCTGTCTATCTATCTATCCATCTGTCGTCTTCATAGATACATACAATGGAATATTATTCAACTTTTACATATAAGGAGATTCTGTCATTTGTGACAACAGGAATGAACCTGAAGGACATTAGCTAAGCGAAATAAACCATAAACAGAAAGAAAAATACTGAATGTTTTTATTTATATGTGGAATCTAAAAAAAAAGAAAATCCAACTCATAGTAACAGAATAGAATCGTGGTTTGGAGAAAACGTGAAAAATTGGTCGAAGAGTACATTTTTTTTTTTTAGTTGGAGTCTCACTCTGTTGCCCAGACTGGAGTGCAGTGGCACGCTCCCAGCCACTGCACTGCAGCCTCGACCCACTGGGCTCCAGCGATCATTCCACCTCAGCCTTCCAAGTAGCCGGAATTACAGGCATGCGCTACCATGCCCAGCTGATTTTTTGATTTATTGTAGAGATGAGGTCTCGCCATGTTGCCCAGGCAGGTTTCAAACCCGCGGGCTCAGGCAATCCACTCACCTCAGCCTCCCAAAGCATGGAATTACAGGCTGAGCCACCAAGCCCGGCTGAAGAGTACATATTTTAAGTTATAAGATTAATAAGGTAGCCAGGCTCGGTGGCTCAGCCTGTAATCCCG
>CAUYQG010132588.1:0-19934 GCA_963574415.1 Tarsius wallacei
ACAATAAATCAAAAAATTAGCCGGGCGTGGTAGCGCACGCCTGTAGTTCCAGCTACTTGGAAGGCTGAGGCGGAAGGATTGCCAGAGCCCAGCAGGTCGAGGCTGCGGTGGCCGGGAGCAGCCACTGCACTCCAGTCTGGGTGACAGAGTGAGACTCCAACTCAAAAAAAAAAAAAATTAAAATGAAAGGACAGACCGAGAGCGGGAAGCCGTTTTTCATCTTGTTCTTAAACCCTGAGACAATGATGAGAAAGTAAAAGCCATGCTTTCGGAGAAATGCACACTTTAGGTTAAATTAACTTTGCTGACTTTGTCTTTTCAGAAACAGTCTTCCTAATGCCAGGTATCAGAGGTATCTCGTAGCGGCAATCAAGCTTGCCTAGAGTAAAGGGAATTTACAAGGCCTAAGACATCATGCATTGGTAAAGGATTGTAAAAGTCATGAAACTTGTAATTACAAAAGTTATGACCGCTCAGAAGGGGAGCAGGTGGTGATTTGATCTTCCAGTAAATTGGGCACTATCTACAGAGAAGCCAAGGATCCCCGGAAGCTACCCACTGGGAATGCCTAGGAGCTAAGGGGAAGTGCACCCTCCATTAGCTCTAATGCTGCGGTGGCCGGAAGCGGCCACTGCACTCCAGTCTGGGCAACAGAGTGAGACTCCAACTCAAAAAAAAACAAAAAAAAGGAATGTCATTCAGGAAGGTGCAGGAGCATTAGAATCCTTGTCACGCCCTTCTCTAAGGGCTATGATAATATGGACAGACATTAATGAATCTCTGTGTCACAGGTTCTCCAAGACATCCACAGGTGGTCAATAGGGAAGTCATGGCAGTCATGTCTACCTGACTGCAACATCTCCAAGGAAAAGGATTTAAGCCAGGACTTTGGGGGGCTACAGTGCCACACTCACCTAGAGTGTAGGCCTGCTCCCTGTCTGTGGGGGGTGAAGCTTTCTTAAATAAATCTTTTCTTCTCTCACCTCTCTGTGTTGCAATTCTTTGCATTTACTCGGATCTCTGGGTTGCCAGAGCAGCACCTGTGGCACGCCTGCTCCAGCGGTGCTGCGCTCCTCTCTGCTGTGCCTCTCCCTCTCCATCTATCCCTCCACCCTCACCCTATCTGGACCCTAACATAAAGAGGTTTAGTATCCTAATTTCCAATTAAAACTTTGAAAACCAGGGATAAGTAGAGAATTCATTTAAACAACAACAAAAAACTATACAGCAAATCCCCTACATACAAACAAGTTCCATTACAAGAGCACATTCAAGAGCACATTCTGAAAGCACATACTCCAATTTGTTCATAAGCCCAACAAAGTTAGCCTAGTTACCAAACTAACACAATCAGCTATATAGTACTGTGCTGTAATAGGTTTGTCATACTTTTCCCACAAGTAATGCATAAAAAACAAACACAGAAATAAAGAAAACATTTTAATCTTACAGTGCCTTGCACACACATGGCATGTACTTCAAACATGTGAACTAATTTACATGATTGAACATTAAAACGTATGTTTGCATCTTTGAAAGTTTGCAACTTGGAGGTTCATATTTAAGGGACTTACCGTGAAGTTACATTAAAAACAATAAATTGAAAGATATATTGTTCCTGATGGAGACACTTAATATAACAAAGATACAAGTTCTCCAAAATTACTATATAAATTCAAATAGAATTTCAAATAGAATTCCAAATAAAAGACATTAAAATTGGACAAAATGATACTAAAATTTGTCTAGACCATTGTTATTATAAAATTCAATAGAATTGTGCAAAAAGGAACAGAGAAGACAGATTGACTTAGCATGTACGAGGGTTTATTATAAATTTATATAAAAACAGCAGTATGGTATAGACTTAGAAATAAATAGTAAGTAGAACCAAAATAAAACCTAGAACTCTCCAGTATACATGGAGATTTAAAATACTACAAAGGGATTATTTTATTTCAGTGAAAGATAATTGGAAAAGATGGTTCATTTAATGTGATGTCAGCATAAGCTATTAGCCACCTGAAATAAAGTAAAGTTAAATCTCAACTTTACCCAAAATAAAATAAAAACCAATTAAATATATAAAAATGTTTTTTAAAAGAACATAAAATACAGTATTTTCTTTGCATTACCAGATTCAGAAGAAACAAGAAAGAATAAAGAATAGTGCAATAAAAATAGGCATTTAAAATGAAAAATGAAACCCCTGTTACTTGTAAATTTTAAAACTTTCAGACGTGGCATAATCACTGTAATAATGACACTTCTTCCAAAAATGAGGAAAATAGAAGGCATCACTGGACCATAGTAATATTAAAATACAGCCAAGTACATGGTGATAGATTTTAAAATAAGGGCTCAGTTCTACTGTCTGAGAGTTTTCAGCACACTACCAGCATTATCCTCTGGGTTTTGTGTTCCACCCTCTGACTGATCTTTCCTTTTCTAAATAGCGTGTGTTCCATCTAAGCAAACTCAGTATGCTTCATGCACACAATAGTTCAGAGATCCAAAGACCTCCCTTCATTTTGTACTTTGTTTGTTTCAGTCTAGGTTGATACAATTCCTTTTAAAACTTTATGGGCTTTCTGTGACTCAACTTATAATCCATTTCATTGTGCAAACAACACACCTAAAATGCTTCAACTTAAGTATTTCTCTACCTTGAGCTCCCTGTTAAGCTGCAATGGAACAATATCCTTAAGATTCTTAAAAGTGCTATTAAACTGCTAAATAAACAGAAAGAATCTGCAAGTCATGCCTTCATGATCCTTAAAAGTGTTTTTGTCAAGGCTGGGCACCATGACCCACGCCTATACTCCTAGCACTTTGGGAGGTCGGGATGGGCCTCAGAATTTTTTTTAAGACACATTATCAACATTATCTTTATTCTGAGGCATTTCTGTGAAAATATTGTGGATGCAATTGTTGCCTTAAAGCCCTTTGTTACTTTGAGAACATCTTCTGGGAATTAGAAAAAGAACAGTTTTATTTTTTGAATCTAGTAGGTCCTAGCTGCTGTGTATTTTTTAAACATGTTTCTTGAAAACTTATTGAAACATGTTTCTTGAAAAATTATTAAGTTCATTTATTTTTCTGTACCTTTGATATGCATTTAAAAGAACCCAGTCGACACTTTCAACATTTTTATCTGAAATTTTTTATCCAGGCCCATCAGTTCATTAGGTCTATTTTTTAAATTCCATATAGCTCCATGTAACAATTCTCAAATTTCTGTCACTACATAACAAGGATCTCTAGTTCTCTAACTTCCAATAACACTTTCTTCACTTTCTTTTACCATTTTCCCCATTTTTCTCAATAGTCTTCCAAAGACCCTTTCATCCTTTGTTATCTATTCCTAAAGCCAATGTACATTTCAGTTATTGCAATAGCATTCCACTTGCAAGTATTACTATATGTTCTGGATACTATCTTTGTGTAATAAACTACCCCAAAATGTATTAGCTTAAAATTGAAAGTATTATATTGTACTTTGTTATACTTATGGATTCTCTGGGTCAAGGATTTTGACAGGCAGAAGCCTCAACCCATTCAGATTGCTGTAACAAAAATATCATAGACTATGTGACTCACCCAACATTTATTTCTTACAGTTCTAGAGACTGGAAAGTCCAAGATCGAGGCACCAGCAGATTTGGTGTCTAGCAAAAGTCCACTTCCTGGCTCACAGATGACTGTCTTCTTGCAGAATCCTCATGACAGAAAGGATGAGAGAGTTCTTAAGGGTCCCTTTTACAAGGGCTCAAATCCTATTTGTGAGGGTTCACCTAAATCATGTCCCAAACTTCCCATCTCTAATTCTAAAACATTGGGGGGGGTTAGGCTTCAAAATATGAATGGGGCTGGGGAAAGCACCATATTTGTTTTATAGCAGCAAAGCAGAATGCCATGTCTTGGCTCCACAATATATGAGACCTCAGATTAGAAGACTCAAAGTCTAGGGGTGATTTGACAACTGGGTTCTGGAATTATCTGGTTAGAATCATTACTTACATGTCTAGGATAATTCAAAAATATGACTGCCTACATGTTCTACCTGTGGCCTCTCTAAGTGGTGTGACTCCTCACAGCACAGTAGCTTTAGAGTAGTAGGACTTTTTACATGGTTGCTTAGGGGTTCAAGCATGCATATTTTAGGAAACAAGACATAGGTGACATCACCTTTTATGACTTAGCCTCACAGTCTCACTTCCAACATGCTCTTTTGGTTGAAATAATCAAAGCCTACCCAGATTTAAGGGAGGGGGGGCTGATTCACTTCTTGATGGAGAAGTGGTAAGTTGATGTTATAGAAAAGTATACAAGTGAGAAAGAATTCTTTTGGGTATCTTTGGAAAGTACTATCTGCCACAATTTTATTGAAATTAAGCATAGCTCTGGTCAATAAAATTTAATCAGATATCAATCAGTTTAATTGTTGATGTTGGACTCTCCAGTCCACTCTTCCCTATTATGTCAATTACAAAAGCAAGTGTTGACATGGAGATGCCATAAGATCATAGAATGTTGAGCCAGCACATATTAGATATGATCCCAGTGGGTCATTTGAACCATGGCAGATTCTGCATGATTAAGAAATAAGTTGTTTTACATTAAGCAACTAAGATTTTGAATTGCTTGCTACTGCAGCATACCCTACCCTGGTTAATATACTTCAAACCTGAAGTAGCAGGAAGAAGAGTATAACATTTATGTAGCCTCCTCAGAGGAGGTATATATATGGATGTATATATATGGATACTTTTTTGGATGAATCACTTAAAGGAATGTTGCAGTAAGTGTGACACTTTTCCCTTAAATACTTCATTCTGCAGCTTTCTAAGGACAAGGACATTCTCCAACATAACAACAATACCGTTATGACACCCAAGAAATGTAACACTGAAATGACAATTTAAAGTCTAAATTCAGTTTTTCCAATTGTTTTAAAATCTTTTACAATTGTTTAGTTTTTGTGTTGTTAACGAAGAATTCAGTCAAGTATCATGGCTGATATTTTATTGTTATGTTTTTTAATCTTCTTTAGTCTAAAACAATATAACCCTCCATCTTTGTTTTGTCTTTAAAGACATTGATATTTTTGACCCGGTATGGTGCCTCAAGCCTGTAATCCCAGCACTTTGGGAGGCCGAGGTGAGCAGATTGCCTGAGCCCATAGGTTCAAGAACAGTCTGGGCAACGTGGCGAGACCTCACCTCTACACTTAAAAATAAAAAAAAACTAGCTGAGTATGGTAGCACACTCCTACAGTTCCGGTTACTTGGAAGGCTAAGGTGGAGGGATTGTCTGAGCCCCAGCAGGTCGATGCTGGGGTAGCTGTGAGCACGCCACTGCACTCCATCCTGGGCAACAGAGTGAAACTCCAACTCAAAAAAAAAAAAGGACACTGATATTTTTAAAGATTTTTGTACTAGTTATCTTAAGAATTGCCAGAATCTGAGTTGGTCTAATTGTTTCCTTACAATTATACTGCAATTAAACATATTTGGCAATAATACTACATAGGCTATACTAATAGAGTGGGCATATAACAATTCAGATTACTTCATCTTGTTTTCTGTAACATGACTATCATCTTAAACCAAAGAAACAGAAGACTGACGAACTGAAAGGAAATTGAATTCCAGATGACTTTTTGGATCAGAGCAGCCATATTGCCATGAACTTCAAAACTTCAGACTTTTAAATGATAAATAAATAAATTTGTATACTTTTTGAGCCACTGGTATTTCTATTCCTTTCAGCCAAACTTAATAAAAGGAGTAGATACAAAGGAATTAGAAGGAAAATAAGTAGGGAATCTGGTGTAATTAAATCCTGAACTTCTAGTTACATGAACTAATGAATGCATTTATTGTTTAAATCAATTTGAGTTTGGGGTTTATTGTCATAATGGTTGTAACATGTCTTAAAAACATCCTATCTGGCACACAAATAGAATCACATCTATGAAAATGTGTAAGAACACAGAAAAACAATAAATTCAGATACTAATGCAAAGAAAGATCATATATAATTAATTTCAAGATCAAAGAAAGAAAAGCTAGGGAAAATTTTCTAAGAAAATGACATTTATCAGCTAAGGTTAAAAAAAAAGTTTGTTATTTTCCTATTATGTTTTTAGTTCTCCACAGAATGACCAAAATATACAAAAGACTTTATGAGTTGCTGTCAAATAAATGGATTACTATATTATATCAATTTCAACATGATGACTAAATTTACAGTTACCTTCTGTAGATGTTCTAGGACATCCACAGTGATGGAAAAGAAATCATGAGAAAAAAGAGACAACAAAAATGGTTGAACAGAATATTATGGGAGAACTAGAAAAATTAATAGCCCTGGACATTGTCTCTGAAATGTTTTTGACAAGTCATTCTCTATTTCTTGCAATATAAGGAACAGACTCCAAAATAACAGATTAATTGGTTATGTAAAGAACTCTCCCCATTGGAAATCCAAAGATGCTTGGAGATTCAGATCCTCAGAGACACCAAACCTAAGAGAACCTTCCTCATGAGGGATCTGCTATGCAAAGAAGAAAATAAGCAAGTCATCAAATGCTGTCTGCCTTTATCACTGGTTATCTCTCCGAAAGAAAGCTGCTATCCAGGTAACATCTTCTGGAAAGAGTCCCCAAACTAAAATAAAACAAGAACTCTCCAACTGTAAAAGGATATCAATATGTGAGCTTGTATTTCTATTATGCATTTTAAATATGGTTATATTTATCACAGAATCTGAATTTATGCATATATTTAAGTGTATTTTTGAGTGTGTATACATCTATGTTAAATGTGTTCTGACTTTCACTGTTATTTGTCATGATTTTTGTATGATATGATTTATAACTTTAGATATATTTGGCATCTGATATTGGGTTATTCTTCCATGCTCATATTTAGAAATGAAATGTGTTAGTGTATAAATTTGTGGAGTTTATCTGTGTGGTTTGGGATTTTCATATGTGTTACAGTATAATGGGATAAAGTTTGAGAGATGCAAGGTGCAGAAGTAAGCAACTGAGGAAGGTCTTGTCATCTTTTTAGCAAGCATTTTTTAAAATTAGAGACAGCCTTGCTCCTTTGGATAGTAGAACCGCCTACATGCGTTTGAAAGAAAGAATCTTTCAAATTCCTTTCCTCCTCCTTGAAACTATGAAATGTATCTGATGGTAAAATAATTTTTTTTAAAGGTGAGTGCATCAGATAACTGAAGAGAGCTGAAAAAAGGAAAAATAGAGGGCAAGAGGTAATAATTGGATCAGAGAGAAGACAAGTTGAGGGGAAAGGAGAGAGAAAATATGTGAAAGAAGGAAAGAAAAAGAAGGATTAAAGAGGAGAGAAAACAGGAGAGGAAATCCCCTTGACTTGGAATGTGATTCTCATGCCCTGAACATGGAACAAATTCTGGCTTTGAACAGGAAAACATCTGTTAAGAGGTAAAATGCTGTCTGCAGCCCTGCAGAGAGCATGGGAAAATCATAAAAACATGAAAAGGGAGCTAGAATGACCCAGTCCTCAACCCAAGAGAAACCGAAAACAGAGTTACATGTGTTGTTCTGAGAGACTGGCACTATCAGAAAGAGATCAAGCGAGGGATCTAGGCTCAGAAAGACAAGTACTTGTCCAGGGATCCAAGAGTGAGTGAGGGTGGATTGAGGACTCCAGACTGTGCTGCTTAATTTCAAAGGTTGTGATATTCTAAAAGAAAGGGAGTTTCAGAGCTGTGATAAAATGCAGGAAGAGGTCATCTTTGCCCACTTCACAATTCCTTAGTTGTGATTTTCTTTACCATTTATTTTGTTATCCTATCAAAGGGATGTGAGCAGGATGAGTGCAAACACCTCCACGGTGACCGAATTCATTCTTGTAGGCTTTTCCCACCTGGCCAGCCTCCACGGCTTGCTCTTCTCTCTCTTTCTCGCAGTCTACCTGCTGACCGTGGCAGGCAACCTCCTCATTGTGGTGCTGGTCTCCAGTGATGCTGCCCTCCAGTCCCCCATGTACTTTTTCCTTCGCATCCTCTCAGCCCTGGAGATTGGCTACACGTCTGTCACTGTCCCCCTGCTGCTTCATCACCTCCTCACTGGCCGGCGCCACATCTCTCGCTCCGGATGTGCTCTCCAAATGTTCTTCTTTCTCTTTTTTGGTGCCACGGAGTGCTGCCTCTTGGCAGCCATGGCCTATGACCGCTATGCAGCCATCTGCAAACCCCTTCGCTACCCACTGCTGCTGAGCCACCGAGTGCGTCTGCAGCTAGCTGGGTCGGCGTGGGCCTGTGGGGCAATGGTGGGACTGGGACACACCTCCTTCATCTTCTCCTTGCCCTTCTGTGGCCCCAACGCCATTCCGCACTTCTTCTGTGAGATCCAGCCTGTCCTGCAGCTGGTGTGTGGAGACACCTCACTTAATGAACTGCAAATTATCCTGGCCGCTGCCCTCATCATCCTCTGCCCCTTTGGCCTCATCCTGGGCTCGTATGGACGTATCTTGGCTACTGTCTTCCGGATCCCATCTGCTGCTGGCCGCCACAAGGCCTTCTCCACCTGCTCCTCCCACCTGATTGTAGTCTCCCTCTTCTATGGCACTGCCATCTTTATCTATATTCGCCCTAAGGCCAGCTACGATCAGGCCACTGACCCTCTGCTGTCCCTCTTCTATGCTGTCATCACCCCCATCCTCAATCCCATCATCTATAGCTTGCGGAATGCTGATGTCAAGGTTGCCCTAAAGAGAGCCATGCAGAAAATGGGGACTACAGAGATTTGAAAAGAAGTGACAATGGAAACTGTGGTGCAGTACTCCCAGTCAGCCCCAAATAACCAAAGATGAAAGGGAGTGGAGGCGTGGGCCTCACCTTAGGAGAGAACCAGCTATCAAGCAGACAGATTTACCTTTGAAGAGCTACTACAGCCAGGCCCCCTCTTCAGACACCCCGCAAAAATCATGTACTCTATTCTGCCTTTTGTTGCAAGAAGCAAGAATCCCAGGATGGAGGACCAACTTCACGGAAAAGCAAATTGACAACCAGGGGAAATGTTATAGAACATCATCCACACCAGACTATCAAGGTAATAAAATTGTCTGCCACAGTAATGATCCTTCAAGCCATTTGACATTTGTACATCCTAGATAAGGTGCTTGTTTCTCGGAGTGGGAATACTGGTTCATACATTAGCACACATAATGACATCTAATTAAATGGATCACCAAATAAAAGACAAATTCCATAAGATATGTAGAGTGACCAGAAAAGATTCGATGAAGGCAAATTCTTATGGAAATCAGTATGACACAATGGTTGAGAGAATAGATTTTGAAGTCAAACAGACTTGAATTCAAGTCTTAATTCTTCCAACTCATCAGCTGTGCAATCACAGGCAGATTATGTAATCTCTCTGAGCCTTCATTTCCTTAGAAGAACAATAGAGTCTATTTTGTGAGAATTCATAGACTTTTAAATTACCAAGCTCAATATCTAGCACAAAATCATATCTTCACAGATGTTTTGTTAGTCAGGCAGGCAGGTCAACACAGTGGGTATGTCCAGCTCACATGGGATGCCTTTGTTGAGGGACAGAATGGTATTCTTAAAATGTCAGTGACATTGAGACAAAAGAGATCCAGAGGAAGGTAAAGGAAGAGACGCCACACATCACTGCTACAGAAAACCGCCACCAAGCAAAGATATAAACCAAAAACAACCAGGACACCGAAGAACAAATATCATGGCTTATGGCATGCAGGAGAAGTAAAGACCTGCAGAAAAATTCATGAGATAAGCTGAGAGCGTTAATCAAAAAATGCATCTCCTAGAGGCAAGTATTTATTAATAATTAAAAATATAATCCAAATACTTTATTATTCCCAACACTGCATTCAAATCTGCCAACATCTATTATGATCTTTCCATGTGCCAATTGCTCTGGTACTGTGGTGAACATTATGTATGGGCAGGGAGATGACTTTGACCAGATAGTACTTGCAGTCTGGTTAGAGAGGAAACACTGACTCCCATACAACTGTCAGAGAACAGTGTAAAGCAAGGAAATACTCAAAATGCTACACAGAAGAGACAAAATAATTACTCCACCATCCCCACCCCCCAGAAGAGCTATGACCTTCACCATACTTTTTGAGTAAAATCTCTAAACTATTGCTCTTCTGAACTTACCAAAACTTCAATTGAGAGGAACAGCACTTAGGAAGGGTTGCTGAAAGGATGGGCAAAACAACTTTGCCTCTGATAATCTGAGAGCTGCACACTTGAAATGCTTAGAAATTTCCACCTCCTACTTATCTCCACCAGCTCATCTTTCCCAGAACTGTTCTTGCTAACGGGTGCTTTGGCATTCTGCCATCGGTTTACATTGAGGAAGATAAGGAGCAACATTATGAAACTCTTGAGGGGAAGATTTACCTCATATCTCAGTGATAAGAATCACTGTATTGTCATAGGAGCAACAACTTTTTTTCAGCTTTAAGCAGGTATAATTGACATGATAAATTCTGCATATTTAAGTGTGTAATTTGACAAGTTTTCATACTTGTCATACATACAATGAAACCATTGGCACAATCACAAATGAACATACCCACCTCTGCAAAGATTTTCTTATGCCCATTGTAATTCCTCATTTCCAAGCAACCACTGATCTGCTTATCACCATAGTTTGCCTTTTCAAGTTTTATAAGTAGAATAAAATATGTGTTCTTTTTAGTCTGACATCTTACATTCGGTGTAATTATTTTGAGACTAACCCATGTGGTAGTGTGTTAACTCCTTCCTTTTCATTTTTGAGTGACAGTCCAGTATATGGATATATCACAATTTATGTAACCATTCACCTACTAAAGGAAATGTGGGTTACTTCTAGTTTTGAATTATTATAAATAAAGCTTCTATGAAAACTGGTGTACACGTCTTTGTATGCTTTCATTTCTCTTAGGTAAATACATAGGTGCGGAATGGCTGCATTGTACGGAAGGTATATGTTGAACTTCTTAAGAAAGTAAGATATCACTCTTCCCCCTAGTGTGACAGTTAATAAGTTTACACTTGTATTGTAACTCATTTTCAGAAGATGTGCAATTCCTCATAGTAAACTTTTGAAATACTCACCTGACTACGGGCTTTAAACCTTTTTGTTTTCTCCTCTACCTTTTATTTGTCCAGTCTGTCTCCCTCATCCTTATTTTCTGCATATTTATGTCAGGCATGTTAAAGTCTTTCTTGAGCAAGGCTTAGAGCCATCAGCGGGCCAAAAAAAAAACCAGCAGGGGGAATTGTTGAATGGAAAAGCCCTGGGTTAACACTGAAGACCTAGTTTACGATCTCTACTGTTATTAAAACTTTACATGACCCACAGCAAACTTCTTTCATCGCCTTTCTGGTTCTCAACTTCATCACTAATAAACAGAAGAACTGAATCAAATGAACTGTGTGTTAGGTTCTAGCTCTACTAGTCTATGCTTATTTCCCCCCAAGAACACTCTGCTTCTTGTAGCTGAAAGAAGGAGGTGGGGGGAGAGAAGGAGAAGGATAAGAAGATTGTAGTGAACATTCCTTCTCCCCATCGCTACCAAGGGATCTTGAACTACATTAACCCTGGGTGAAATATAAGGCAAACAGCAACCAAACTAGACAGCAAGTTTCTAAATTCAAAACTATAACCCCAGACCTTAAAAAGTCAAGCACACGGGTTTCTGCCTCTTTTATTCATATAGAGATTTCCAGGAGAAAAGACATGCATGTTTTCATCAGTAGAGAAAGAAAAGACAGAGGGAGGAACCACTTAATGGAAAGATCTTTGGGTAGCCAAGATCTACCTTCCCCCAAGACTGAGGAATACAGACATCAGATGACACCTGTTCCCCAAATCATTACTGCCCTAGCTTTCTTTCTGGTGACTATTCATCATAGCTGTGAGCTGTATCTAAGCAGCCAGTATCTAATGTAGGAAATATCATCTGAGGGTGCAGTGTCTCAGTACTGTGAATTAGGTGGCTGAGTGAGATCTCCCAAAAGGAGGACAGCTTAATCAGCACCATGGTGTTGTTAGATGACATGATAGGTTTGCAAACCAAGCAAACATGCTATAAACTTAACACAACTGCACAATGTTCCTGAAATTCAACTCTTAAACACTAATAAAGGCTCTGCCCTTTGGGTCATAGATAATTTACTTCAGGACTTTCTGAAAAGTTTCATTGCCTGAGTCATTTATTATTTACAGCTTAGGGGAGAAGTCTAGTAAAGAAAGGGTCCCAAAAGGGAGGATGGTGGCTAAGTGTCATGCTCCTCACGTCCCAGGTGTGCCCTAGTCAACAATGTGACTCCTTTTTGATAAGCATTTCCTTTGTCTCCACCCTCATTTCATAAGACTTTTCTGACCTTTCCCTGGTGGCTTACATGGGCAACAGGCAATTTTATACAACACCCCTTATTCATTCAGTGGCTAGGGAAAATATAACAGATCACCTCACTTCTTTTCCATACAGTTTGCACAGACTTGAACACTATGAGCACCCTTATTTGGAGTGGGGTGAGAACCTACAGTGGTGGAGCTAGGAACACAAAACTTTTGACTTGTCATTTTACACGAGGTCTGTGCTTCTCAAAATACGATCCCCAACCAGTAGCAACAGCATCACCTGGGAATTTAGAAATGCAAATTCTCAGGTGCTACTCCAGATCTACTGAATCAAGCATTCTGTAGATAACACCCAGTTCATAGTTGGAGAACCACTGTCCTAGCCCTTAGCTCAAGGGAAAGTTGCTTCAGTATTTCAAGATCAGAGGGTGCTTTCCAGTACTATAGAGATGCAGTTACCCAGGCTGGCCACACAGTGGCATAACAATTCTGATATGCTGACATCAAGCCCTAAGGAACTGCTATTAGCATTGTTAGAGAAAGGCCTCTGCCCAGAGATCAGTAAGCTCCTCAATAATTCAGAATTAGAAAGCCAAGGTGAAAGTTTTTGTAAACAATAGCTGTAAACCAATCCCAAGGGCAGCACAGAAGATGGGCTAGTCCAAATAATTCATCTGGAAAGCGAAGCACGGGCCTCCACTAATCAGTTTATGGCATTCTTCTTCCAGCGAAAAGGGAGCTTACTGCAGATTCACAAAAAAGCAGATGGGAGGCCTCATCCTGCAGAAGGTGAGTACAGTAGGATCTGGGAATAACTTTCACCCCCAGAAAGTCTGATTTTGCAGGTGGGGGACTGAGCACAGGATGGCATTTCCACCCATTCTTTATCATTCCTGAAGGCTCTTAGACTAAGGAAACATCAGTGCTGAGAGGAAGCTGAGGCTGTTAACAGCCCCCACCACCATCACCCTTTCCTGTGTTTTACTTCTAGCCTGAGCTCCAAGAACGACAAGTAGAGCTTTTGTTTCAATTTCTAATCACTCAGACTCCCACCATGTCCAGACCAAAAACCTGGGCAGGAAATTCCACCAGTGAGGAAAGGGCAGAGTGCAAATAGTATAATAAAAATCTCATCCCTTGCACCACCAAAGTTCAGAATATCCTGGCTTCTTCACTGAAAGTTGAAGGGCAGGGCAGAGCCAGAGAGAGCAAGTGGATGGAAGATGCAAACAGGGTCCCTAAGATGCACAGCTCATGTCATTTTGAGGCTGGAAGCATAAGCGGGGGAACCACCTTCCCCATCTTTAACATCAACTATGAGGTAAACCAGAGACTCCAATGAGCCAATAAGAAGTGGGATGTGAAAACTCTAAAAAATAGGATGACGCTAGGTTAAGGTGATGAGAAAAATCTAAAATGTTTTTCCCAGACCCATGCTACCTCCTTTATATCTTCTACTCTCAGATAATTCGAGGTCTTGCTGATTGATTTCCCATACTTCTTGCGGACATGAGAGAGACTCTGAGGAGGCAAGATCAGAGGCCTGAGTCTCAGAAACCCCACTTAGTCACCGTGCAACCCTGGAAACGGTGACTACAGAAAATCAACGTGAGCTCCCCTACCCCACTCCCATATATCTTCCCCTATGTGGGAAGAAGCCCGGAAACAGGTGGCCTGTGCTCAGGACCCAGATAGCCTCAGCCTTCAGCCCCTGGCCTGGCCTGACCATGGGGCATCGTTACCCCCAGTCACGTGGCTGCCCCAGGTAGCTTGCAGTGTATGATCAGGTTTGCCTTCTAACTGAAGCTTGTGCCACATGACTCGCAGCTGTAGGGCTTCTCACCAGCGTGGACCCTGCGATGTGTCAGTAGTTGGGAGCGGTTGCTAAAGCTCTAGTCGCAGTCCCAGCAGCGGTAGGAACGCTCGTCCATGTGTGCCTTCTGGTGAGTGATTAGGTGCGAGCTCTAGCTGAAATTCAACTTGCAATAGGAGCACTTGTGGAGCTTCTCAAGGCTGCGGACGTGTGATAACGTCACACTGCAGACACTAGAATGGCTTGTTGCCATTGTGGCTGCACCTGTGGACATTCAAGCTGGAGCGGTGGCTGAAGCACTTGCCACGCTGTAGGCACTGGTAAGGCCTGAGTGGGTATGGAGGAGAAAGCTGTTGCCAGAGACAGTTGATGGCAGCAAAGGGAATCTGCTCCTTATCCTTTAAGGTTCAACAATCAAGAACTCTTGAGGAGGTGGAGGGGCTCACCAGAGGCCTTGTCAACACTGGGCATGGCTAGGGAAGACAGTTTTTGAAGGTCTCTGGTCTTGTAGTTCTCCCTAGGTGGGATAGGGGTTTGAGTCATGTCATCTGCTGCTGTAGTAAAAAACAAGAGGCCAGGGTTAGAGATGGCAGATGCGAATAGACTGGAGTGCAAATCAGTAGATTTGTCCTAGTGTTGGGGCTACAATTGACTCTTTGGCAAATCATTCAGTATCTATGCACCATTTTCCTCATCTGTAAAATGGAGAAAACAGGACATAATTAACAGGATTTTAGGGTAATTAAGTGGCTGCTTAATAAATGTTTGCTTTTTGCAGCACTTGAAAAACTAAAGGAATAAGGGGATACACACATTCAAGGTACACACAAATAACTTCAAACTCAGTGAGCTGGCTTCTCACCAGAAATTCATACAATCCAAAAACAAAACAAAATGAAGTTATTTCTACTTGGCTTTAGTATGTTTAAATGCCTAATTCTGTTTTACTCATAATTATTTTCAGGGATTGAGGGGCAAGGACTTCCAGAATGGCTGAGTGAGGCATTCAGCAAATACTCTTATGAAAAAAGCCATAATAAAACCAGACAAATTTGTCACAACCATGCAGGAATTCTGGAAACTGACCAGAGACATCCAACAAACCAAAAAGCAGTTATTCAAGAATATTTCCTGAACCTCAGAAAGAACAGTGAGAGACTGTAGCATTTTAATCTGAATCTATTCATATCACTCAATTCTCTGGCCTCAAAGTTCTCCCAGGAAAAAACAGGTCATGAAGATCAGCAGGGAAGTGGATGCCTGCATTTAGAACAGAACAGAGGAAATTTTGAGCATTAGGAATTGTCAAAACAATAGCGATCTCAGTGGGAAACAATCAGGAAAGGCAACATCTCACCTAGCCCAAGATCTACACACTGAATTAAGAAAACAACAAACCTGAGATTACCCAGAAATGTACAGGGAGATGAGGAGAATAAGACACCCAAACTGAGTCTTGATAAGTCCCTACATATCCTTTATGATGTGGAAGACTGTAAACATGTGCATGGGTATTACTTACAAGAAAGGTACTCATCTCAGGCTGAACATGAGGCACTGCAAACACAGAAAATAAAAGCGCATTCTCCATGCCATGCAGATCCAGCAATAAAGGTTGGAAGATTTACTGGCTCAAGGTGTTTAAACACAATGTCTAAAAAATCATTGGCTAGTCAATAAATTTTGTCAACTCAGTCATGATATCTAAGAAGCTTACAAATGAAAACAAGAATTTAAAAACACTATAACACCAAAGGTAAAGAGACTCCAATTTGTTCAGGCCAGTCACTGAACAAACAAACAGCAACAACAACCACTCTTGGAGGGGATCAGAATCCAGGGTTGCTATATTATCTAAAATGTCCAGGAATAAAAAAAATTGTAATAAATGCAAAAAAACAGGAAAGTTTAATTCATATGTAAGAAAAAAATGGTCAATAGACATTGTATTTGATGGTGCTCAAACACTAGCTATAAAAGACAAAAGCCTCAAATAAACTGTTACAAATAGATTCTAAAAACCAAAGGAAGAATCAAAGAGTTTTTTTAAGTGTGATGACAATGTCTCATCAAATACAGAATATCCATTTTAAAAATTACCAAAAAAGAACCAAATGAAAATTCTAGAATTGAAAATACAATAACTGAAATGAAAAATTCATTGACAAGCTCAACAGCAAGGAAAAAGCAAAAGAAAGTATAGGCAGACCTGAAGACAAATCAATAGAAATTATCCAATTTGAAGAACAGGAAGAAAAAGAAGAAAAAGGAACAGAGCATCAGAGAAATGTGGGACACCATCAAGCATAACAACATACACATAATGTGAAGAACAAAAGAAAAAAAAGAGAAAGGAGAAGAAAAAATATTTGAAGAAATAATATCAAAAATTCCCACATCTGATTAAAAGGCATGAATCTACACAACCAAGAAGCTCACCAAACTCCAAGTAGGATAAACACAGAGTAAACCAGACCTGGACACATCATGGTCAAATTGTTCAAAAACAAAGATATGCAGAAAATCTAAAAAGTATCAAGATAAAAATGCCTCACCATGTACAAAACCATGAAGAAATTGGAAATCTCAACAAATCATCAAGAAGTAAAAAAAGAATTAAAAAGTTTCTCATTAAAGAAAAGCCCAGAACCTGATGGCTTCATTGCTGAATTCTACCAAATATTTAAAGAAAAACTAAGACCAATTCTATCCAAATTCTTCAAAAACATCAAAGAGGAAAGAATATTTCCAAACTCATTCTACAAAGCCAACCCTGCCCTAATACCAAAACCAGGCAAAGACACAACAAACAAATACAACTACAGGCCAATATCACTGATGAACATAGATGCAAAAATCCTCAACAAAATAGCAGCAAACTGAATTCAAAAATACACTAAAAAGTTCGTTCACCATGATCAAGTGGGATCAAGGGAAACAAGGATAATTCAACATACATAAATCAGTTAATCTGACACATCACATTAACAGAATCAAGGACAAAAATCATATGATTATTTCAATAGATGCCAAAAAAGCATCTGACAAAATTCAACGTCCTTTGATGATAAAAACTCTCATCAAAATGGGGTTAAAAGGAACATAGCTCAAATTAAGAAAGGCCATTTATGACAAGCCCACAACTAACATCATACTGAATGGAAAAAAACCAAAGCCTTTCCTCTAAAAACTGGCACAAAACAAAGAAGTCCATTTTTACCACTTTTATTCAACATAATACTGCAAGATCTAGCCAGAACAGGTAAGAGAAAAAAATAAAGGGTATCCAAATGGGAAAAGAAAAAGTCAACCTTGTTTGCAGGTGACATGATCTTATGCCCAGAAAAACCTAGACTTCACCAAAAAACTGTTAGAACTAATAGACAAGTTCAGTAAAGAACTGATAAAAGGGCTGGGTGCAATGGCTCATGCCTATAATACCAGCACTTTGGGAGACTGAGGTGAGAGGACTGCCTGAAGTCACTGGCTCTATATCAGCCTGGGCAACTTGGAGTGACCACACCTCTACAATTTAAAAAAAAAAAAAATTAGCCTAGCGTGGTGATGCATGTCTGTGGTTCCAGCTACCAGGAAAGCTGAAGCAGAAGGATCAGTTGAGCCCAGCAGGTCGAGGCTGCAGTGGCCATGAGTGTACCACTGCAATCCAGTCTGGGCGACAGACTGAGGCTCCAACTCAAAATAAAAATAAAAGAATTCAGTAAATTGAAAACATACAAAAATCAGTTTCATTTATTTATTACAACAGCAAACAATCTAAAAAATCAAGAAAGCAATCCCATTTACAATAGCTACAAATAAAATGAACTATCTAGGAATCAATCTAACCAAATAAGTGACATATCTATACAAGGAAATTTTAAAAATTGATATTCCAACATATCACATATTAGATGAGGAACTTGTATCCAGAATATATAAAGGGCCTCTTACAACTTAATTAAATAAATACCAATGACCAATTTTAAAATGGTCCAAAGATTTAAGACACTTTACCAAATAAGGTATGCAAATGCTAAAAAACACAGAAAGATACTGAGCATTATTAGTCATTAGGAAAATAAAAACTAAAACAAATGAGAAATTAAAGATCTAAATGAAGTTAAAAACACTTCATTCCTCTTCAGTGTCAACAAGAATGTGGAGAAACTGGAAGTCTCATACATTACTGATGAAACTAAATTGATGCAGCCACAATGGAAAATAGTTTGGTATTTTCTTAAGAAGTACTATTCCATTTTTATGGAATTTCCAGAAAAGGTAAATTTATAGAGAAAGCAAGTAAAGTAATAATTGCCTAGGGCAGAATGGAAAATGACTACAAATGATCACAAGGGATCTTTTGAGGATTATTACCCTAAATATTCTAAAAGCTGGATTGTGCTAATAATTTGCAACTTTAAATTTACTAAAAATCATTGAATTGCATGCTTAAAATGGGTGAATGTTATTACATGTAGTTTGTACTTCAACTAATCATTGTTTTTATTATTTTTATTTCAATAACTTTAGGCAGTACAATAGTTTTTATTTACAAGGTAGCATTGTCTAATGGAGAAGGCTGGACTTTAAGTGGATCCACCACGACCACTTGTGCACACTGTATCCGATAAGTGATTTTTGTTGTCCCTATACCCCTTCCCCCCTCCGCCTTCTGAGTCTTCATTGTCCATTATTTTATTCTCTCTGTTTTTGCAGATTCTTAGTTTAGCTCCCACTTATAAGTGAGAACATGTGGTGTTTGGTTTTCTTTTCCTGAGTTAGTTCACTTAGGATGATGTTCTCCAATTCCACCCAAATTGTTGCAAAAGACATTATTTCATTATTTTTGAGAGTTGAATAGTATTCCATAGTGTATATATACCACAGTTTCATTATCTACTGGTTAGTTGATGAGCTTTTAGTTGATTCCAAATCTTTGCAATTGTGAATTGTGCTGCAATGAACATGAGGGTGCAGATGTCTTTTATATATAATGACCTCTGTACCTTCGGGTAGATACATAGTAGTGGGATTACTGGATCAAATGGTAGATCTACTTTAGTTGACAAATCTCCATAACACTTTTCATAGAGGTTGTATTAATTTACACTCCCACCAACAGTGTGCAAACTTTCCCTTTTCTCCACATCTGCTCCAGTATCTATTGTCTTTGAATTTTTAATAATGGCCATTCTGACTGGTGTAAGGCGGTATCTCATTGTGGTTTTTATTTGCATCTCCCTGACCTGAGTGATGTTGAACATTTTTTCATAGGTTTGTTGGCCATTTGTATGTCTTCTTTTTTAATGTTTTTATTTTAAAGATGTGGGGTACAATTCAGGATTAGGTATACAAGTGGTCATTGTACAGGTAAAGTTTTGGCTTCCCTTTGGTCCCCACCATTTCTGGTTTGAGATCAGGTACCGTTATTGATGTCGTGGCCCCTTCTTCCCCGCAGCAGTATCACACTACTGCCAATCCCTTTCTTATAGTATTATGGTAAATGTTCAGGGTCCGCTTATGAGTGAGAACATGCGGTACTCTGTTCTTTGTTTCTGTGCTAGATCACTGAGTATAATAGACTCTAAATCCATCCAAGTTGCCATGAAGTAACTAATCTATTTTTTAAAGGATTATTTATATTGTTTATTTTAGCTCTAACATTCTGTGACTTAGGTAGTTTGAGTACCTAGGACACAGGATGCTTGCTTGGGA
>CAUYQG010132589.1:0-19202 GCA_963574415.1 Tarsius wallacei
ACGCCCGGCTAATTTTTTGATTTATTGTAGAGATGAGGTCTTGCTTGCCCAGGCGGGTCTCGAACCCGCGGGCTCAGGCAATCCACTCACCTCAGCCTCCCAAGGCGCGGGATTACAGGCTGAGCCACCGAGCCCGGCTGCAATGATCCAACTTAAATAGAAGTGAAATTTCTGAGCTAAGAAGAAGGTAAGCTACTCAAGACCCTCCTGCAGGAAGGAAGCCTGCACTGTTACATTGGCAAATATAAAGAATAAAAGAAGTTCAAAGGAGAGAAAAATAAATTTACATTGGGAAAGGTTAAGAGAGATTTCTGGAAAAAAGTGCAGTTGAGAAGGGCCCTGCAATCATAATCCTAGGAGAGATTTCATTTTTGCTAACTGGACATACCAGCAGAAGGCCTCTGGCCTGGGAATGTGCAGCTAATTATTTCTTGCAGTTGGCCGAGTCTCAAAGGTCATGTGACCAAATCTAATTAACTAGAAAGCTCTGTGAGCCTCTGATTCTGTCCCCAGCCATCGGCTGGCACAGGGTTTCCAACCCTTGGCAGACCAACAGTTTCGCTAACTACTTATTCTCCCTCAGCATGTTAAAGAACTTCCATCGGGGTGCACAGAGGGACATAAAATGTCCAGATTAATTCTAAACATTCAAGAGACAACTCTGGTTGACAGCATACTTGAAATCGAAAATTACTGAGCACAATCGCTGACAATTAGGGAAATTAACTAGTGGGGGGAGGGGATAGGGAAACTGGCAGAAGACAAAAAAACCTAACCCTGTCGAGATCAGAGGCGGAAGAAAAGATAGAAACATAGAGAAGTTATGAAAGAGGTGACGTGGATGAGTGGGACTGCCAGTCGGGGCAAGGCCAAGTTTTCGAAAACTAAAAATTCTGTGACCACAGATTTCTTCTCTTTCTTGGGATTTGCATTCTTTTGCCTGCCAGGCTCCCTACTGACTGGTAGGAGAGCTTATGCTGCTCAGCAGCTGCTGCATTCTACCCTAGAGGCAGTTGAATTTCATTGTTGGGCAAAGTGATTCTTATGTAGAGATTGAACAATTAAGTACTTAGGCATCCTGCCCAAGAAGGAAGATGGCCAGTATCACTTGTGGGTGAAGAGAAGAAAATTTCTCTTCTGCAGAATTAAATGAAAATGAAAATGAAAATCTTGCAGTTGAGAGCACATCCAAAGAAAGGCAGACAAAAAATGGGGTTTTGAGTTAATCTCTCCCCAAAACTGTTTATTAATTTTCATTTCACATATAAAGTTAAGCACGGGAAGTTTTTGTAAACGTATCCTAAAATTAAAAAAAAAAATTGGCAAGCAGTACATACCACTAAACCAGAAAATAATTTATTATTTCACATAAATCCATGTAACAATGTGAAGCCTCAATGTCTTTTCCATTTAAACTAAATAGAGCAGGTGTAAAAGAAAAATGATTTGGTGAGATAGTTCTGTTTTGTTTTTTTTTTTTTTTTTGATTCCTTCAAAATAGTACAGAGTAAGCAATAAAGAAGGAGAAGTATTTTATAGTTCTTATAGAGAGTTTAATTGTTTAAATGGGGCCTTCCAGATCCTCAGGATCTCATTATTTTGGAAATTTAAGATTTTGGACTAGATAGTTGTGTTTTGACTTGAAATAAAGCCATTTTAGAACCATTATTTTAAATACATACACACACACACACACAAACACACGCACACACATTCACACACACACACACTATGACCAGTTAGGCATTTACCTGTCCCAGCGTTTCCTTAAATTTGAATTCTGTGGAAAGCTGCAATTTTTTATTCTTTGTTTAGTTCCAGTTCAGATATTTATATATTTTTATATTTTTATTTTTTTATTTTTTTTTTGAGATGGAGTCTCACTCTGTCGCCCAGACTAGAGTGCAGTGGCCTCTTCCAGCCGCCGCAGCCTTGACCTGCTGGTCTCCAGCGATCCTTCCGCCTCAGTCTTCCAAGTAACTGGAACTACAGGCGCACGCTACCATGCCTGGCTAATTTTTGATTTATTGTAGAGATGAGGTCTCGCGCCAAGTTGCCCAGGTGGGTCTCGAACCCGCAGGCTCAGGCAATCCACTCACCTCAGCCTCCCAAGGCGAGGGATTACAGGCTGAGCCACTGAGCCTGGCTCAGACATTTTTATATAAAGCAGCTTTTAAGTACTTTCTGATCTTGAAAAATACGAAAAACAAAAACAAATTATATTGTACTTAAGAGACCATTAATTATCATCGCCATGTAAGAGAATGTCTTTTTCATGCTTTTGGCAAATGTGATACACACTAAACCTCCTAGAACATTCTTATCATTTTTCTGTTTTTAAGTATTGTAAGTCAGTGCTTGAAAAAAGAGAGCAAAAGGGAGAGAGAATACTATCTGAAAGGACATAACATGGAGCCAGTCTAGCCTTGAACCTTCGAGTCAGGAACCTTCTGGGCGTCTTGGTAAGTGGCCCCAGACTTCAGGGAGTCCTCATGCCCAGGATCCTTCTGGGCGTCTAGCTAAGGCCAGGAATCTGGTCTTCCAAGTCCCCAGGAACCTTCTGTGCATCTTACTAAGGGGTTGCCAGGAATCTGGGGTTCCATATCTCAGGGAGCTTCCGGGCGTCTGCCTAAGGGGGAACCAGGAATCTGGGCTTCCACATCCCCAGGAACCGTCGGGGTGTCTTGCTATGTGGGAATTAGATATCTGAGATTCCAAGCCCCCAGAAACCTTCTCGATATCTGGCATCTTGCTAAGTGGTCCCTGGCTTTCAGGACGTCCTCGTAACCAGGAACCTTCTGGGTCTCTTGCTAAGAGGGAACCAGGTCTTGGTTTCCAGGTCCCCAGGAATCTACTGGGCATCTTGCTAAGGGGAAACAAGGAATCTGGGCTTCCAGGTCCCCGGGAATCTTCTAGAATGCTATCTGAAAGGACATAACATGGAGTCAGTCTAGCCAAAAAGCAGCCGTTTTAACACTGCCTAGTTTTCATGTTTTTCCAGTAGTTCACTTTACCCTCTAATCACTAGCCAAGAACAGAACTGGTTTCTCAGATGTAGCTATTGATAATTGTTTTACAACCCCAGCCCCAGCCTCTTTCCTACTAATTAGCTTTTCTATTTCAAGTCTTTGCCCCCACTCATATGACCCAAGTTAACCTAATCAACCCTTGGTGACCTTCAAGACCCAAACAGACCCCATCATCATGGCAGCAGTCATGTGACTACCCACCCATCTATCTGCTGTCTATCACCTGACGTCAGTATCTGCACTTACCTGCCCTGTGTGATGATGTGGAGCAGACCACCACCCAACCACCTTAAAAAGCTTAAAAAGCTGCCCCACATCAAAGGGAAGGGTTAAAAGGCATTCAACGTCAAACCACAGTGGCCATTGCTTTGTTAAACTCTGGTGTGTCCACATGGCTCTTGAGCTTTGGCTGCCATGTTTCCTGGCTTTGACTCCCTCCGCTACCTTGGGGAGGTGAATCACCTCTCTTTTCTCTCTCTAGTTGACCTTCTAAATAGACTAGATTTTCTAATCTAACTTCTGTGCTATTCTTTGCATCTTTCACGTGGCACCAGATCGCACACCAGACACCCACACCCCGGTGGGTCTAACCAACAATCTGGAGGCCCCGCTGGGATTGTGACCTACCTTTAAATCCCTGTTGAGGTGCCTGAAACTGTAGATTGGATGCTTCGTTGTAGGTGAATTTACAAATAAATTTTGAACTAAATGTGAGCAGAGTATAAATAAGTGGCATGTATATATTATGAACTGAGAAGACATTTCTTGAGTTAAGTAGTAAGTGCTGAAATTTGACATAATAGGTAGCACTGTCTTCCTACATGAATTAAAAGAAAGGACTACTTAGCTAATGTCTTTACCCCTTCAAATCATTTAGGATACTAGACTAGATCAGGCATTCTTAATACCTGTTCCATAAGTGGCAGTTATCAAGGAGTCCATGAAACCCTGAAACCATGTGTTTGAGTGTGTGTGTTTCTGTATATTTGTGTGTTTGTGTCAGAAGGAGTCTTTAGTTTTCCTCAGAATCTCAGAGGGGTTTGTGTTCTCCACACAAGAGCTTTAAAAACCGCTGAGCTAGAAGTTTTCTAAGATTCTTTGAGATCTCCCAAACTTCTCAGACATCTGGTTTTCAAACGTAATCATCAGGTATGGGTGAACGTTCAAGTTCATCCTTCAACTACTCCTTTTTGGGTGACTGTCATCTGGTCACTGCCTACTTTGGATAACACATCCAGGTTATCCTGGATTAGTGAGGAGACTTCAGGGAAGTCTAGCATATTAAAATCCTCTGCCACTAAAAAAGCCTGCCTGAATGTCAATGTGAGGAGTGAGGCCTTGTTTCATAGAGTGTGAAAAGAGTAACAGGCCGGCCTTGGTGGTTCAGCCGTAATTCCGCGCTTTGGGATGCCGAGGTGAGTGAATTGCCTGAGCCTGCGGGTTCGAGACCCGCCTGGGCAACTTGGCAAGACCTCATCTCTACAATAAATCAAAAAAATTAGCCAGGCATGGTAGCACACGCCTGTAGTTCCAGCTACTTGGAAGGCTGAGGTGGAAGGATCGCCAGAGCCCAGCAGGTCGAGGCTGCGGTGGCCGTGAGTGGCCACTGCACTCCAGTCTTGGTGACAGAGTGAGACTCCAACTCAAAAAAAATAAAAAAGAAAAAAAGAAAAGAGTAACAGAGAGGGAAGGAGACAATGCAGAGGTCAGAGTTATTAACAGTAGCTAAGGGAGGTGAAGAAAGAATGGCATGAGCTCATTAGTCCATTGACTCTGTATATGCTCTAGGCAGCCACCAGACTCATCTTGGGCCATCCACACCCTCCCAATAGATTTCTGTCCACCAGGTGTCTTTGTTCAGCCCTGGTCTCAAACCCCTTTCCTGGCAGAAACAGCTCAGGGAGATGAGCCTTTGTTGGTCAGTCACTGAGGAGGCAGACATCTACTGTGTGAATGTCAAAATTATCCCAGAAGTCACCTCCAACTTCAAGATTGCTTTTCCCTATGAAAAAGATCTTTCAAAAGTCAAACAAATGGAAAAAACATCAATTTCAGATGTAAATGTTCCTCATTAAAGAGATTTTTCAAAAGTCAAACAGATGGGGGAAAAAACATCATTTGAGATGTAAATATTTCATACTAACACACACACACACAAAGTGGGGTACCTGCCATTACAAATGTTTATCTTGGCACATATGCCTTCCCTCGGCTGGAATGAATTGATTTTTCTAAACAAGGAAATGGGTCCTATGTCTTAGGGCCTTAAGACAGGAGTTGGCAAGCAATGGCCCATGAGCCATCTCCTGATTGCTACTTGTTTTAATAGTGCCCACAAACTAAGAATTTACTTTTTTAATTGGCTGTGGTATAAATACATAATAACTGTGCTTTTTCCAACTGGCCCACAAACCTTAAATCATTTCTGTCACTTTAGAGAAAAACAACTTTGCCTACCTCTTGTCTGAGATATACGTGTCACGGGGGGAGGAAGAAAAAAAATCTAATTCACATGGATGCACACTTCTTAAAGAAAATATTAATTAGTATATCAAAGTATTAAAAATATATACACACACACTAAATCTACTGGGGGGACCCCCAAAAATGGAAGTATTTTTCGGAGGGCATGCCCCTTGTAATACAAGCTTTCCTGCTAAGTAAGTATTCTAGGAATCCATTGACATCAGCTTTAAGAAACCACTGGCATCAGTGTACCAGCTAGCGTTGCTGTGGGAGGCTGTGTTCAGTTTCAGTGAATTGTTTTTGAAGATTCTTTCAGCGCATTTGACCATTCCATGGTGGATGATTTGCCAGTGCACCTGACCACACCGCATTGAATGTTCAGCATTTTTAGACCAAAACGGCATGACCTGTGTACCCCACCCTACCTACTCACCCAATCTTGCCCTGAGTGACCCTTATTGTTTGTTTCCATGGAAGAAAAAAGTCCTCAAAGGGAAACTTTTTGCCTTTGATGTGGAAGAGGTGAAACAAACACACAAATGGCAAAAGTACTAAAAGGCATCAACATTGACGCATTCAAAACCTGTTTTGAGCAGTGGTAAAAGCATTCGGATGGGTGTACTGCATCAAACGGAAAGTACTTTAAAGGTGACTGAAGTTTAAACATGTAAGAATAAATACACAATTTTTTATTAATAAATTCCTTTTTGGGGGGTCCCTCCACACACACACGCACATACACACACACACACACACACACACACACACACGTTATGACCAATCAGAAGTTATTTCCCCTCAAGAAATTCAAGAATTGTTCAACATCAAAACATTTAGGAATGAAATTGTCATATTAAGAGATTAAATGGGAAAAACTAAAAGTCACAGAGAAAATGTACCTAATGATATAACAGACACAAAAGTGATGAATAAAGCTATAATGGGAAGGATGAAACACAATCATCTGTCTGATACAGACAGATCAGGCAATCATGCCGATTGATTTACTTAAGTTTTGCAGAAATAATTCCTTTTATTCTTGTCTCTGGCAATACAAGCACAACAAAAATAAATCTATGACAAATGGACCTTAGCTACTTGGACATTTCCTCTCTGCAAGTATCTATCAATTCCATCCTTGCCATCCCACTACCAATTCATTTGCTGGAGTATTGGTTAGATATGAGGACAGAAATATTTTATTTTTCTATAACTGGAGAAATCAGTCTGGCATCCTAGAATTTGTTTAAGAAAATCAGGTCTGATTCCCATACTTTTGTTTTGGGAAGGTGGGTTTTAATTTCACATCCACTCATCAGCTGGACATGGTGGCTCAAATCTGTAATCCCAGCACTTTGTGAAGCAAAGGTGGGAGGACTGCTTGAAGCCAGGAGTTTGAGACCAACATGAGCAATATAGTGAGACCACATCTCTAGATAAAAAATTATCCAGGAGTGGTGGTGTACACCTATAGTTCCAGCAACTCAGGATGCTGAAGCAGAATTGCCTAAGCCCAGGAGGTCCGTCTTGTGGCAAGCCATGATCATGCCACTGCACTCCAGTCTGGGTGACAGAGTGAGATCCAACTGAAAAAAAACAAACAAACTAAAAAAAAACCAAAAACAAGATACCACATCAAGTAGTCTGCACAGAGATGAGAATGGGGCAATCTCTCTGCTGGACAAAAAATAGCATATGTGTTAACTGACTGGGCTCTGAAAGCACATTGCCTGCATCTGAATTCCTGTTCTAATACTTATTAACCTGTGGTCTTGGTAAGTCACTCTGCCACTCTAAAAACCAGTTTCCTCATTATATATCAAGGATAATGATAGTATCTTACTCATAACGTAATAGGGAATATAAATAAATATGCACACACATGAGTGCCTGGAATAGGCTAAGAGTTCAGTATATATTAGCTATTTTTTACAGAAGAGAAATTATTCAGTTGTTGACAGATTGCTTCCACTAAAGATCATTTTCCAGGTAGAGGTTCCATGAGGCCCAGCTGTAGAGTAAGCAGTTCCTATTTTTAGATTCCCATGAACCCTGCCATAGCTTAAGATAAATTTTCTCATCCTCAGCTGCTTTGTGTGTGGCTTGAATTTCCACAGCAGCAGTCATTGCATCAAAGCTCTGATTGGAAAGCCAGGCCACTGGTTGCACAGATAAGTTTTACCCCAGCTGGAGCCCAAGCTGGTCTCACATACATAAGTCAGGTCAACCTGCATTAATCAAGTTGTGAGTTAATTCTAAGGGCAAGTTTTTATTATTTGTAAAGGGCTATTCACACAATACGCTCTTAACTCCCTAGAAAGAAACAATTAGAAATTGTACCAATGCAATTGGGCTCTTTAACGAACTCCATGTGGCTTTGGCTCAAATAACTAAACGGGTTGGAGATTAAGCTAATTCTTTTATCTCCTAGGCTTCATAATTAGGAAATGTATTTTCTGTGGAATATAAGAACAGCCATCTGTCCTCAATTAAAGAATATATAATATAATTACATAAATACGATGCCATTGTTTCATTGTTTTTGAAACATGATTAACAGACCAGTGAAAGATAAGTTGGAATTTTAGAATTAGTTTATGATAAGTGAATTTAAATTCCTGAATGTGCAGATATATTTGACAATTATTCTGTCTCAATTGAGTTGTTGATGGCTTCTGCTATCTTCTAATTGTCCAAGTGATTGCTTTTGATTTATATATTGTTTTTTTCCCCTGACTAATATGTACTTGACCTATGTTGGAACTTCAGAGTAGCGTTTTTAAAAATATAAGCTTAGAAAGCCCTTAGTTGTCATGAAGATATTTTGCATCTGTTACCATGAAAATTCCTTTGGTGGCACCCAGATTCCCATCATGCCAAGAAGAATCACACAGTGCCTTCTGACTTTTGTATCCTGGTTATTCATTATTTACTTTTTTTAAATTACCCAAAACTTAACCAGTTGGCAGAATTTTTTAGGCACTCAATTCAGATATATACAAACAAACAAAACAAAAACCTTGTCCTTACTCTTCAGAAACCGAGTGAATAACAACGATAGCCCTTTGAAGTCAGCAATGTGATCGGGTTGATAGGGTTAAGGTAATCCAGCTATTAGGTCTCAGTGGTGGTAGCTCACAAAACACATTTTTAATTATTTGAGGGTTCCACATTTTGAAATTTCAAGTGGATGAAAATCTATCGGTCTTTGTTAGTCTGTGCCAGAATACTTTGCTTTCTGCTTAAATAAATTCTGTGGACTCTAATTTTCCAATCTGTAGCTCATAAGATAAGAATATAATCATAGGACTCTTTCTTATCTAAAATTAATGAGTAACTGTCAGGGTATACAGATAGATGAATTCCCCTTACTCATACCTTACTAACCCTTGAGGATATTTTGAGTTAGAACTTCCTAATCTGCAGAGTTGAAAGAAGAGTTTGAGATTTCTCTAGTAAATTTAGAAACAGTAACAAGAAATAAAGTTCTCATTACCATTCTGGAGTGGCATTTGGCCAGAAGCAGAGGTGGAAGTGATGGCAACCATGTACTATGTAACACCATGCAAGAAACTCCAGGATAAAGACAAAGAAAAGAACAACAGAAAAATGGCATTTGTTTTCAAAACATGAAAAATGTCCTTAAGTTCCCATATTCCACATGCCCTCTACCTCACAGCTTAATCTAAATGCTAGGATTTATTTAAGTTCACCTTAAGTTCCAATACACTTTTAACTTTTGTATTTTTCCACTCTCATTTACAAATGCTCTTGTGAAATGCTATATGCTATTATCAACAATGCCGAGGTTGTCTTTTTTTTTATTATAAAGATGTGGGGTGCAATTCAAGGTTAGGTATACAAACGTTGATTATGCAGGTGCCCTTGTTGATGAGGTATGCCCCTCCCTCCCCTAGCAGTTTCCCTCAACTGCCAATCCCACCTCCCTCCCCTGACAGTTTCCCACCTCTGCCAATCTCTTTCTTATAGTATTATAATTATACAAGGACCACTAATGAGTGAGAACATGTGGTACTCTGTTTTTTGTTTCTGTGATAGATCACTGAGTACGATTGACTCCAAATCCATCCAAGTTGCTGCAAAGTCCATATGCTTGTCCTTCTTTATGGCTGCATAATATTCCATTGTGTATATATACCACATTTTTTTAATCCAGTCCAGGGCAACATGGTTGGTTCCATATTTTTGCTACTGTGAATAGAGCTGCAGCAAATATACATGTGCAGGTATCTTTTTTGTAGAATGATTTGAGTTTCTCCAGGTATATTCCCGATAGGGGAATTGCACCGAGGTATTCTTAATAGATCTTTTTAAAATTCTCTTTTCTTTCTTTTTTTTTGTGGGGGAGGGAGGAGACAGGGTCCTATTCTGTCATTCTGTCACCCAGGCTGGAAAGCAGTGGCACAACTAAATAGATCATTACCTAATGATGATAGCATGGCTAAAAATAAAAATAAATAAAAATATAAAGCAAATAAACATTTTATTATTACTTTTTTGAAAGCAGGATTTATTGAGAGGACAGAAAAGCTCTCATAATGGGAGGGGACCCGAAGGGGTTGCCTGCAAATAAACATTTTAAATGGACATATAACTGCATCCTCTACAAACAAAATATCATAAAATCACAAAATCTTTATATCTGAATGTAAAATGATCCAGGGCTTTAGCTGATTCTTCCAGAAATGTCTTCCAGCTGTCGTTCATGCCTTGTCAACCATAACAAATGAGGGAAACCCAACACTGTCCATTTGTTAGCAGCTGCTGCCATGGTGAAGTCTTTCTTATGAATATTGCCCCCTTCCAAACCATGCTCCAACTAGATGAGCTCAGCAGTATTAAAGAGAGAATCTAATCATAAGTGGATGGCTTTCAAAGTTTAACTGGTGATAAACATGACCTCTAATGTTATGGATGCAGTACGATATATAGGAGTAATTCCTCTTTCAACGTCACAAATGTCCAAGGTCAGAAAAAATGTTTGCCTATTTTACTAAAACTTAGAAATCTTTCCCTTTGCTGTAAGTAAAGTGAATGGGAAAAAAGAATTAGGCACAGAAATTACCTGACACCAGGCCAGAAAGTGTATGCAAATTGAATATTTTTTTGTTGGGATCATTCCAAAAAAAATTTCATGAGTCTGTCTTGTGGATATTCATATTGTAATTCAGTCTGTCTTATTGTCCTGTTTGCTCATAACCATGCCTTCTCAGAGCCATTACCCAAAGCTCTCATTTCCCAATGTTCCTTAACATAACCGCTTAGACTTCAGATTAACTCATACAAAGTAGTGAACCAACTCTGGTTCTCTCTGGTTGAAATTCTGGAAGATAAAAGAAACCCAAAAGATGGTCTTCAGCATGAAAGCGGTTTGGCACGCATCAGAAAGAGAGCTGGAACACAGAAAGACTCTCAGAGCTTGTGTCTTCAGCCAACACTATTCAATGCAATTAGCCAAGAAGTTGCCATGTTCCTATGTGACTCTACCCCTGGCCCATAATGACCAGAAGAAGGGTGTAGCAGCTACCCATGGCTACATTGAAACAATAAAACAAAAGCAAACAGACAAAAACATACTCCAAAAGTCAGTGGCTTAAAACAAGAATATCATTTCCCATGCCCGAGGGATGGGGGATGGCAAAGGCTCATTGAACTTAGCAATACAGACACATTCAACCAGAGGGTCAGTTGGGCTAGCAGGTCCAAATGGCCACACTCGCATTTAACAGCTGGCACTGACTGTCCGCTGGGTGTCAGGATCAGCTGGGATGGCTGCGCTTCTTTTTTTATGCCGGGTTTGAGTTCGAGTCTTCATGCCTTGATTCTTTAATGTCAACGTTACAACAGGGCAGAAGCAAACACTCCGAAGCCTCTTGAGGTCTGGGTGCAAAAGTCACTCAATGCCACTCTGTCATAATCTGTTAGAGCAAGTTAAGACAGGTGCCCAGACTCAAAGCACAAAGAAGAATCTACCACTCCATGAGAGGAGCGGCAAAGCCGCCATGCTAAGGAGCAAGGGAGAAATTGTGGCAGCCATCTTTGAAAGTAATTTGCTAAAAGGGGTTGAGAACCTTACTCAAGACGTTCCCTAACTCAACCGTTTAGACTCTGTATTGAGTCATACAAAGTAATGAACCAACTCTGGCTCTCTCTGGTTGACACTTTTCATCAAGAAAAGAAAAGATGGTCTTCAGCATGAAAACAGTCTGGCACATGTCAGAAAGAGAACTGAAACACAGAAAGACCCATGGTGCTTGTGTCCAGCTCTATATGAGGGCTCTTAGTGGGTGTTTTAAACTACTAGTTATCCTTAAGACATTGTCCTCTCTTGCTTAAAATAATTTGGATTGGGTTTCTGTCAGTACTATTTAAAAACTCACATTAACTCAAACTTAAAGTTTATGGTTTAGTGCTGTTCACTCCAATCCTTCCAATCTCCATGGCTGATTCCACATTACTAAATGCCTTTTACAATGTCATTTCCATATATTTCCTGGGATTAAATGGACTTGAAAGGCCTATAGGTAAGAAAAATTTAAGCTAGCTAGCTCTAAATCTACTTAATCCCAGAGTGAAATAAAGTTCTTAAAATAAAAATTTATGTTTAATAGATCAATGGAAAATGCTACATTTCAGTTTCTGAACATTTTTGGGAATTTATTCTAATGTTACTGATGACCCAATATAAGTCAGGCATGGTGCTAGTTACTGGGCACATAAAAATGAGCAAACATTTCCTGTCCTCACCATGCTCAAAGTCATAGTAGAGAGATAATCACCACCTAGGAACCATAATTAGAAGCCTCATGCTACAGATGGGAGAGCTACCCACCAGAACACTCATCCACCTCTGAACTGTTACCCGAGACAGAAGTAAGTTACTATCTTGTCTAAGACACTGTATTTTTAAATCTTTGTTAGAGTAGCATACTGTATTCCTTAGCTAATTTTAGATGAACAAACAATGAGCTATGGGAACACAGAAACTTGAGAGACTTTTTTTAATGGGGAGTAGCATGTAATGGACCTGTTGAATATAATTTATTTAATACCAAACTGTTTAAGGTCCTTATCTCTGTCTTTTGAATCCCGAGGGTTTAGCTCAGCATCTGACACGTTGTAGGCAGTTAACAATTAATAAATATTAGTGAAAGAAAACAAAGAAAAAACAGAGGAGAAGGAAGATAGGCAGGAATAAAGAGGACTAGAGAGAAATGAATTCCAACGGCTCATACTATAATAAGACTTCTCTGCCCACCTCTGCCACCAGCAGAAAAAAAAAGAAAAAGAAATTGTTAGCTTAGCCAGAGGCTCATTATAACAAAAACATATGAAATCGTTACATCTTCTAACACATGATTTTTATAAGGATGTGATCATATTCATAAAATTCTTATTATACATAGCTAGTTTTTAAATGTGCAAAAACTCTCAATGAGAATTCTCAGTTTGGAAGGGCAGTGTGAACCAACTAGTGAGATGACTTTCTATGGTTCTCTATCAGCTTAATGAATTCTGACTTTTTAGCATATACTAGTTCTAATTTTAATGCCATCTACAAGGATTGTATTTATATACAAGATCAATTTTAAATAAAAAAAACTTGATGGTGTCCTTATTTTTTAAGTAAGTACAAATTACAAAATCTTTCATTATGATTCACCATAGAACAGGTACTTTGATTTGGAAAAACCAAAAGCAAAACAAAAGCACCCTTGTCTTTCAAAGACAAGAAGGAGACTGATTAGAAATTTCATGAGATTAGGAGCTATTCAGCTTGACCAGGATTCTAATTCCTGACTTGCCACTAACTGTGTTCTCAGTAATTCTCTTATACGCTCTGCAATAATTTCTTCACTTAAAAATATAGAAAGCTGAAGTGTATATAATTTAAAACTGATTTCTCTTACTTTGAAGTAAGAACTAATTTTGAAACCAAAATCTGCTAATGACTATTATAACTTGGGATGACTTCTTACACTCTCTGAGGCTCAATGCTCTCAAAAATAAAATGAGAAACATATTACTTAACTATACTAGAGTGTAGAAAAAAGCATTTATATTATCTCTTGGTAATCAGCAATGGAATGAGCAATGATTTTTTTTGTTGTTCTTTTTGTTTAAAATAGTTTGCTCATTAAAAAATTTTTTTTTTTTTAGTCCGAGTCTCACTGTTACCCAGGCTGGAGTGCAGTGGCATGCTCATAGCCACAATAGCCACGACCTGCTGGGCTCAGGCGATCCTTCTGCCTCAGTCTTCCAAGTAGCTGGAACTATATGGTGGTGCGCACCACCATGCCTGGCTACTTTTTTTTTTTATTTATTGTAGAGACGAGTTCTCGCCAAGTTGCCCAGGCTGGATTCAAACTCCTGGACTCAGGCAATCCTCTTGCTTCTGCCTCCCAAAGTGCTGGCTTGCCCATATTTTTCAAATGTTACATATTTATATTTACCTTAATAATATGAAGTTATTTTATGTACACTGAATATCCCTAACAGATAGTATTTTCATGGCATGCTTTTTCCCCTGTAGTGTGGTTCTGGACTTAGAGTGGGCTTACAAAGGCTATTATTTTCATTGCATGTTTCTCCTAAGTGCTGTACGGCCTTATTTTTGTTTAAAAACCATGCATTTCCAGAGTTTTTAGTGTCGGTCAGTTGGTCTCTGCTCCAGTGTATTTCTGCGATATAGAAGCCATCAACTAAACGACATACTTACAGCATGGCATTAGGTGCCGAGGGGGGAAGCATTCCTCTTTCCTTAAATCATAGACTCAAGCCCAGGTTTTCTCAGCTTAGTGCTGTTGACATTTGGGGTTGGATAATTCTTGTCATGAGGGGCTGTCCTATGCATTGCAGGGTGGTCAGCAGCATCCTGGACCTCTACATCCCTGAATCCTAGAAGCCCTCCTATCCTAGTGAAAACCAAAATGTCTCCAGACATTGTCACATGCCCTGTGGAGGGCTAGGGCAAAGCCGTTAACAGTTCTAGTTCTGTTGGGCCCAGCAAGGTTACAATTTAATATTAAATAATTCAAAAACTCAGTTCCTCAGTCGTACTAGTCAGTCACATTTGAAGTGCTCAATGGTCGCAGTTGGTGAATGGATACATTAGACAGTACAGATATGGAGTTATTACTTTAGAAAGTTCTATTGGATAGCACTGCTTGAGGGCAAGGGATAAGATAAAAATATAATAATAACAAGGGTTATAATCATCACGGCACTATTCCAGGATTTCCTCCATTGGGGAATTGCTAATTACCCAGAAGATCAGTTCACATTTATTCCTTCCTTCAAGGATTCTTCAGCTCATCCTTTAAGAAAGAATTTCTCAGAGACTTATGCTCTAAGGCCAGTAATTCAAAGTGCGTATGGGTAGCTGCAACATAAGCCTAACTTATAATTATTGAATAGGCAAAATGGCAAAGCTGGGTGTTAAAATATAGTAATGGCTAAATTATGAAAGAAGGTGAAAGGAATTTTAAACTGGTATATAATCTAGAAGTTTCTAGAGACTTGATCTGGTTAAAGTTCCTGTTGCTAAAATAACAAGATGAAAATATCAACTGCCTTTATGGAGGGTTTTGCTTCAATAAAACCAGAAGTGGCCTGCAGAACCATCCAGGTTTGAGCACATCAGTTCTTTGAGCATCTTAACCAGCTGGCTCAAGAAATTTATTGATTAAGAGGCCCTCATTTTTTCAAAATCAAATGTGCCCTTAGCCTGGTAAGATAGCCATATGAGATACCATTTAACAACCAAGAGCATCAGAGCAAACTTAAGCCCAGAATTTTTAGGTTCGTATTAAAGGCAACAAAAAAAGATCATAAGAAAGAAACTTTAAAAACATTCATACAACCTGTCTCCTGAGCTAGGCTCTTACTGGCTACATGGTATGAGGGTGCTTGGTGTGGGGGGAGGAGGGCGAAGCCTTTGTGTGCATACATTTTTATATTTAATAACATTACTATTTAATAACACTACTAATAGATATTGCCTCCTGAACCTTAATCCTCAAAATGAAGAAACAACACCTTCTTGCATAATGGACAATTTTGGTCATGTGATGATGTTGTAGACTCACTGAATACTTACAGACTATCTACAGAGTCCTATTTCAAGACAAGATGACTGGATGCATTCTCAAGAATGAATTAGTTTTAAAAATAAGTTCCTATTAAATGCAATGTGTCTACTGGGTAATGAAAAATGTGCACAAATAAGAACACTCTCAGAGTAATTATAACCTGGGGAATGGGATAAAGACAGAGGTGAGACAGTATACAATTAACAGAACACTAAGCAGGATAGAAGATGCACCATTTGAGTTTGTATAAAAAGAGACATCTCATTTTGGAAATTCAGAGGCCTTTCGGGAGGTCGTCTTTAAGCTACATCTTGAGGATTAAGTCAAATTTTGCCATATTCCTGTGGGAAGAAATGTGATCCTCAACTAACGCCAATCTCCAATGCAGGGAAGATGGGGTGTGTTTGGAAGTGCCGGGATTTGCTGAAATATAAGAAGAGATCTCACTGGAAGGCTAGTCTGGGAGTCAAGTAAAAACTTTAAGCTCCCCCCACTTAAATACAAGCATCTTACTCAATGTGCATATAGAATGTATATTTTAACAAGTTCCCCAGGCAATTTTAACGCATGCTGAAGCTTGAAAACCACTTAAGTAAAGGAATATTTGAAAATATTTGGAATAGCCTTTAGTAAAAGGAATATCTGAAGTCAGAGAATGTAGCTAATTTGAACTTTTTCAGGGGAAATAAAGTATTAGTGACGTATATGTCTGAAAATTCATAACGAATAGAGATATTCTTTTTCTTATCTTGCAATTTCTAAAGAAAACACATATCATTTCAACCAAAGGTCAACAGATGTTAAATGAGACAAGCATTGAACAAGGTATGTTCACATACATTACTTCCTTTCGTCTTAATCACATCGTGCACGATTTTTTTTAGAATGAACTAAAAACCTATTACATCTTCTTTGTTGAAGGATGATAAATAGCTCTGTCCTTAAATTCCAATTTGTTCCTCACCCCTACCATAACCTTTAATTATTCCCACTGTTTCTAATGTCTATGCCTACCGTATTCTAAGCAATCTTACCCTGTTGTCCTTTCAGGTTGAGGTTCGTATCTTTTCCTAGCTTGGTGTTCACATGTAGACCCTTCCACTGTTTCTTCACCTTAGACACACCGAGTGGTCTGCTAATGCTGTTATCCCCTGGGACCATATTCTGGTTTTAGTCTATCAAAGGGAACAAAGTTTTTTTAAAAATCCACTTTAAAGATCCTATTCCTCAAGTTCTAGCAAATAGTTGTCTAAACCGGCCAGGTTCAGTGGCTCAGCTTATAATCCCAGCATTTTGGGAGGCCAAAGTGAATGGATTGCCTGAGCCCGAGGTTCGAGACCAGCCTGGGCAACTTGGTGAGACCTCATCTCTACAATAAATCAAAAAGATTAGCCGGGTGTGGTAGTGTGCACCTGTAGTTCTAGCTACTTGGAAGGCTGAGGCTGAAGGATTGTCAGAGGCCAGCAGGTCGACACTGGGGTGGCCGTGAGTGTGCCACTGCATTCCAGCCTGGGTGACAGGGTGAGACTCCAACTCAAAAAAAAAAAAAAAATAGCTTTCTAAGCCACTCACTTATGTTTCCTTTTTCTAGACCACTCTGATCTCAAAGACAGTTTGTGGCCTTTGGAGAGCCAAAAAGGCTTTTCCCAAAGTGCCCTCAAACTTAGCAAGAAATACAAGTCCTGTCTTTGTTTCTTACAGATGATTTATTTTTATTTATTACAGATGTATTTTTATGAATTTTCGTTTTAATTTTCACCAGAGCTAAGCACTGTAAGAAACTCTCTAAAACCACAGTAATTTAGCACAGTAAAAGTTATGTCTGTCTCTTGCCACCATCTACTGAAGGCTACATGTGGGGATAAAGAGTACAGGCTATTTAACGACTCCAACTCCATGCACCCAATGGCTCCAACTGAGGGCCTCAGAGGCTTGCAACGGTTTCACCTCATCATTTAGCACCGAAGAGAGAAGGCAGAGGATGGCTTGGGTGTATGGGGGGCTGGGATTGGAAACAGTTCACATTACATCTGTCAACGATCTACTAGACGAAACCTAGTCACGTGGACTCACCCTACTGCAGAGAAGAGTGGTAAATGGAGCTTATTTTTATGCCAGGAGGAGAAAACAAAATAGTTTGGGGAGCGGAGCCTGACACTGCATGATATAAGTGTTGATTGCTTCTATTATCCATTTTAGTTATACATCTTTACCTGTTTTATTATCAACTTAGTCTCCTGTGGGTTGCTTGAATAATGTTCATGATGCATAATTTCTCAACAGTATTTCTGGCTTATAGTTTTCAATATTACTAGATTTCAGACTATGTATATGTTGTTCTCTCCACATACTTACTGCTAATGCAAAAACAATATATTGGTATTAATTGAATGATGCTTCATTAGTGATATGTTGCCAGTAGTTCTGTGCTATTGAAATAACAGGAAATGTACGGGTTAAATAAGTAAAATCAAATTACTGAGTTATCTTTAAATTTAGAAGATATTATTTAATATGAAATTTTGCTGATGACATTAAAATGATTCAGAAATGTTGCTAATCAAAACTTACCATAAGTTTTTCAACTAATTCTGTTACCAATTTTTTTAACACTAAGTTCTTCCTTTCTCACCGGAGAGTGAGCATTGGTGGTAATAGTCTTGGGGTACTTTGTTCCTATTTAAACCCACTGTGATCATCGTCTATCTGTGTAACTGTGGAGACCTGAGGATGTCATCCGCCCATTTTGTCCTTGACCTATTTAACTATTCTTATTTTTCATGGGGGAGGGGAGTGGATAGAATGGGCTGTTGTCTGAACATAGCCCTAGTGAATTCCCAGCATCCCACTGCCAACAAAAGCTTTTAAACACAACTTATATCCATTTGATAACATATTACACTGCACAGAAAAAATACTAGTATGCTAAAAACCTATGTTCTAGCCCTCTTCTGCTAAAGAGTTGTGGAGTCTAAGGGGAAATTTCTGAGTCAGAGTCCACATTTTTAGAATGTCAGCCAACGACACAAGCTTCAAGTTCTTTTTCAGATAAAAAAATTTATATGACTCTGGGACTGTGGCTTTATTATTAAACAGATGGATGCTATTAACAGATTATATTGTTTGATGCTGACTACCATAGAGGTGAAAAAAGTGATGCTTCCATTCAGAGACGTTAGAAAACTTTATAAGAAATAATAAGCAGATTAGGTACTTCTAATGCATATCCTACCTTTTACTTTGCAATGCCCTTTGAAATAAAAAAGAAAGATAGAATATAAACAGACAATACTGATAGTCAAGGTGAAAAAAGCACACAAATCATAAATACCCAAAGAGTTATTTTCTGGATGGGAAAGGCAATGAAGGAAAAGCTACACAGAAAGAAACTGGGGATCAAAGTGTGCAATAAATTCAAACCAATTGCTGTTGCGTGAAAGGAAAATATCAAGGTCTGTGCGAGAAGAATATATAAAGTTGAATTGTTCGGCAAAACAAAGAGATACAAAGTCACATTGCTCTTAGTCTGCACCTAGAGTAACTGGTTTGAGTTTATCACTTCATTTCACCATAGAGAAATGCAAACTGAAGATTA
>CAUYQG010132591.1:0-10057 GCA_963574415.1 Tarsius wallacei
ATTCAGCTGAGGGACAAAGGATGTGGCCAGAAAAAGATGATGAAGACCTCCGAAGAGATCAGTGGTGAGTCTGGGGGTGACCTAACCCTCCTCCCCAGCAATCCTCTGAACATCAGATCCACATGGCTAGGGCACAATTGAGAGGATTGGATCCAGGTGGAGCCTGGATGTCAGCTGCAATAGGAGGACTCCACTTCAGGATAAGTCTGGCTGGGGCACCCCTCTACCCAGTACCTGGGGAAGAGATAATCCCGCACCTCCACTATGGAGGAGATCCCTCTAACCATGCTAGAGTGGGACGGGAGGACTAAAGCTCCACCCACCCCCACTGCCCCCACCTCTTTTACTGGACTGGGCACTGGATATATTGTGAATGAGGTTGAAGCTCTGAAGGAGACAGCAGAGGGGGAACTGAGAGGAAAATTTACAGAACCTGCCTCAAGAGGGAAGTTTTTTGTTTGTTAATTTTTAAAATATTTTTTCTTTGTACATGAATATGTATGTGAGAGTTCAATTTGTATCTCTCCCACTCCCTTTTTAATTTCATTTTTGTTTTGGGTTTATGTGTGTACATGAAGGAATGTGCTCATCTTTCAGTTTTTTGTTCATTTGTTTTTGTTTTTTTGTTCTTCTCTTTTTTTTTAATTCAACATGCATATGAATACATGAGGGAGGGTTCTATATGAATTCCTTTTTTCTCTCTCTTTTTTTTCTTCTCTTTTCATTTTGGGGTGGGCTTGTGTGTATTTGGCTTTTCCTTTTTTGGTGTTTTGTTTTGTTTTGTTTTGATTTGTTGTTATTTCAGTTTGCTTTGATGTGTGTGTTTAATTGTTTTTTATTTGGTTTCTGCTTTTGTTCTGTGTTTTTTATTATTTTTAAAAATTTTGTTCCTCTCATTACATTCTACTTTTCTTTGTTCTCCTCATTGCTGTTACTGTATCCTGTACTGCAGAGGCACACACACATACCCATCGCATCACCATATAGTGTGATGATGGGGAGTGGGTCCCAGGGGAAACCATACCACAATCAGTGAACATTGTGTTTTCCAAGTAGTTTCTGAATCCTAGCTACCCATTCTCCACCTTATTCGACTCTCAAAGCTACAAGAGACAACAAAGCTTCCTACCCACAGCCCTGTTTCAAAATAGAACAAATTCAGAGCCCTGATCAGGGAAGAATAAAAAGCAGAGCAAACATCAGAAGTAAATTTCTCTCATTGCCACTGAATAACAAAACTAAAGAGAAAAGAAAGAGACCTGTCTGAGGTGGAAGTATTGCCTGAGCCCAGCAGGTCAAGGCTGTGGTGGCTGTGAGTATGCCACTGCACTGCAGCCTGAGCAACAGAGTGCAATTCTAACTAAAAAGAAAAAAGAAAAAAAGAGACTTGTCACAAATGAAAAAAAATCAGCAGGGGAACACAGGTAATTCCCAGTGTAACAAAAATAAAACACCTGAAAAATCAGACCTCAGAGCCCAAACAATGAAAGACACCAATGACTGACCTCAGAATACAAAGGGATTAGGGAATGGATGGAAAGAGTGAATAAGACTCAAGAAAGACAAGATGCAACACTGAAAGAACTTGCAACAGAGATTTTGGATTTAAAAAATTTCATCCAGGAAATAAATAATAAGATGACAAGCATGGAAAACAGAATTAATCATGCAGAAGAAAGAATTTCAGAACTTAAAGACCAAAACATGGAATTAAACTGATCTTTACAAAACAGAAAAAAAACTCAGAAAGATAGAACAAAGCCGCCAAGAGATGTGCAATTATATCAAGAGATTGAAACTATGCCTGACTGGTATCTCAGAAAAGAAAAGGAAAATGGAGAACACCTTAGTGCAAATATTCCAGTAGGTTATACAAGAAAACTTTTCCCATCTCACCAGAGATGTGACCATGCAAACACAAGAGACACAAAAAACTCCTGGAAGACATCAAATGAAAAAACCAACACCCAGACACATACTAATTCACCTACACAAAGTAGGTGCAAAAGAAAAATTTCTAAAGGCAGCAAGAGAGAAAGGTCAGAATACCTACCAAGGAAAACCAATCAGAATAGCAGTAGAGCAATCTTTAGAAACACTACAAGCTAGAAGGGACTGGAGTCCAATAGTCAAAGTCTTCAAAGATAAACATTTTCAACCAAGAATTTTCTACCCAGCTAAGCTCAGCTTCATCAGTGTTGGAGAATTAAAATCCTTCCTAGACATCCAATCACTAAGAGATTATGCAGATTCCAGATCAGCTCTACTAAAGATACTTAAAAAGGTATTAAGCACAGAAGAAAGAAAAGAAAAGAATGACCATGCACTTCACAAGAGAACAACAGAACACAGAATCAACAGAGAATACATAGAAAAGATTATCAGAGATTACTATGTACACCTGTATGGAAACAAACTTGATAACCTAAATGAAACGGAGAATTTTCTGACATCATACAACCGCCCAAGGATGAAACAAGAAGACATTGAGACCCTAAATAGCACAATAACAACCCAGGAAATTGACTCTGTCATAAGAAAACTACCTACAAAAAAAAAGCCCTAGATCAGATGTCTTTCCAGTGGAATTCTACAAAACATAACAGAAGGAGCTGATGCCAATCCTATTGAAAGTATTCCGGGCAATTGAGAAAGACAGAATTCCTTCCCAAGTCATTTTATGAAACTAACATCACACTGATACCCAAACCAGATACAGATCCTACAAAAAACAGAACTATATGTCAATATCCCTAATAAACATAGATGCAAAAATTCTCAACAAGATTCTAGAAAATTGGATCCAACAGCAAATCGCAAAAATCATCCACCATAACCAAGTAGGCTTCATCAGGGCTGTTTCAACATGCACAAGACCATAAATGTAATTAATGATATCAACAGATGTAAAGACAAGAGCAACATGATTATTTCATTAGATGTAGAAAAAGCTTTTGATAAAATTCAGCATCCATTATTAATAAAAACCCTCAAGCACCTAGGAATAGAAAGAACATACCTCAAAATAGTCAGCACCATCTATGATAAATCCACAGTCATCATATTGCTAAATAGACAGAAACTGGAAAGATTTGCCCTAAAAATCGGAACAAGACAAGGCTGCCCACTGTCACCCTTGTTGTTCAACATTGTGTTGGAAGACCTAGATAGAGCAGTTAGACAAAAGAAGCAAATTAGAGGTACCCAAATAGGAAAAGAAGAAGCTAAGTTATCCCTCTTTGCTGGGGATATGATCCTATATCTTGAAAAGCCAAGAGAATCTGTCAAAAACCTGATTTCACTGATAAAGCACTTTGGCAAAGTCTCAGGGTACAAAATCATCAGTTGCATTCTTATACAGCAACAGGAGGCAGGCAGACATCCAAATAAAAAGCGTAATCCCAGTCACAATAGACACACACACACACACACACACACACACACACACACACACACACAGTGAAATACCTTGGAATCTTCCTAACCAGAGAGATGAAAGACCTTTATAATGAAAACTAAAAAACACTGCTCAAAGAAATTCAAGAAGACACACACCAAAAAAAGGAAAAATATTCCATACTCATGGATAGGAAGAATCAACATCGTTAAGATGTCCATCTTATCCAAGGCAACCTACACATTCAATGCAATACCCATTAAATTACCAACATCATTCTTCTCAGACCTGGAAATGACAACACGGACATTCATATGGAAACATAAATGACCATGAATAGCCAAAACAACCCTTATAAAAAGAAACAAAGCAGTAGGTACCACACTTCCAGACTTTTAACTTTGCTAAAAGTCTACAATAATCAAAACAGTCTAGTATTGGTACAAGAATAGGCAGATGAACCAATGAAAAAGGATAGAGATTCTGGAAGCAAAACCTCAATTTCTAAATCAACTCATCTTCAAGAAAACCTCTACCAACAACAACTGGGAAGAGGACAACCTATTCAGTAAATGGTGAGGGGAAAACTGACTGATCACATGCAGAAGATTGAAACAGGACTGCTACCTATATCCATACACAAAAATCAACTCTAAATGGATCAAAGACCTAAAGATAAAACCTCAAACCATAAGAATCTTAGAAAATGCAGGAGACACCCTTATGGAAATTGGAACTGGCAACCAATTCTTGATCAAAACCCTAAGTGCCCATGTCATAAGAGATAAGATAGACAAGTGGGACCTCATCAAACTGACAAGCTTCTGCTAAGTCAAAGAAACCATCAAGATAATGGGGGGACAACCCACAGAATATGAAAAAATATTTGCCAACTGTATATCTGACAAAAGCTAAACATCCAGGATGCAAAGAACTCAAAAGTGCTGAAAGAAAAAAAAAAACAAAACAACAACAACAAAAAAACAGCCCATTAAAAAGGGGGCAAAAGACATGAATAGACACTTCTCAAACAAAGACTTACTGGCAACCAACAGCACATGTAAAAGTGCTCAGCCTCACTAATCATCAGAGAAACACATATCAAAACCACATTGAGATACTATCCAATCCCAGTAAGAATGTCCATCGTAAAGCAAACAGCAGATGCTGGCGAGGATGCAGAGAAAGAGGAACGCTTCTACACTGCTGGTGGAAACACAAACTAGTGCAAACTTTTTGGAAAGCATTTTGGCAATTTCTAGAAGAACTAGAAGTTGACAGTCCACATGACCCCGTAATCCCCCTACTGGGACTGTACCCAGAGGAACTCAAATCATTCTACACAAAAGACACCTGCACATGCATGTTTATTGCAGCAGTGTTCACAACAGCAAAACAGGAAACCAACTGTGCTATCCTTCAGAACTGGATTGGATAAAATAATTCTGGCACATATACACAATAGAATATTACATAGCCATAAAGAAGGACAAGCATATGGACTTTGCAGCAACTTGTATGAATTTAGAGTCTATCATACTCAGAAACAAAGAAAAGAGTACCACATGTTCTGATTCATAAGTGGATCCTGAACATTTACCCTATTACTATAAGAAAGAGATTGAAAAGTAGTGTGATACTGTCTCAGAGTGGTGGGGGGAACACAACATAATTAAGGGTACCTGATCTCAAACCAGGCAAGGTGGGAACAAAAGGGAGGCCCAAACTTTACCTGTACGACGACCACTTATATACCTAATCCTGAATTGTACTCCACATTAAAAAAAAAAAAAAAAAGTAAAAAGGCAACCTTGAGAATAGGAGCAAATATTTGGAAATCATATATTTGGTAAGAGATTAATACCCACAATATATTTTAAAAACTCCTGCAATTCAGCAATAGAAAGACAATCATATTTTTAAAAATTAACAGAGACCTAACTAAACATTTCCCTAAAGAACATGTGGAAATGGGCAAGGAGCACATGAAAAAGGTCAACATTTTTCCTTATACTTTGTATAAAAAAATACAAAGCAAACTATCATGATATTGGAATTTGCACACCCTAATGTGGTTTCAATCAATAGAATGGCAAATAACTAGCTTGGATGAGGATATATAAAAATAAGTACTCTTAAATATTCCTCGTAAAAATATAAAATTGTGCAATCATTGCTGAAAATATCCTGATAGGTCCTTAAAAAATTGGAAAGTCACTGTACTACACAGTATCTCTTCTCTTAGCAATATAACCTAAAGAAATGAAGACATATATACACTCAGAGACGTATACGTAAAGGTTGATAGCACCATTTTGCATAACAGACAAAAGATGGAAACAACTTAAATGCCTACCAATGAATGAATGTATATATAAATAAACATGATATAGATATATTATTTATATATAATGCAACACTATGTACTCATTTAAAGGAACAAAGGAATGTTACACATTACAACTTGGATGAAACTCAAAACATTGTGTTAAATAAAAGAAGCCAGATACCAAAAATCTCAAGTTTCAATTTCTTTTACGTGAAAAACGCAGCCTAGACAAATTCAGAAAGCAGATTAGGCGTAACCGGGGGATAGAAGGGGAGTAAAATGGGGAGTCATTACTTGATGAGTAAAAGATGTCTTATGGAAAAATGAAAAGAGGTAGTACTGATAGTTGCAAAATGCTGTGAATACAATGCCTAGTGAGTATTACTTAATCAAGCACTAAATACCACTGAATTGTACGTATTAAAATGGTTACTTATATGTCACGTAAATTTCATCTCCGTTAAAAATTTATATAACCAGAAAATCTGTACTTTCATCATGAGTTTTAGATATTTATGCATATTGCAAAATTTTTAATTGTGTACTTTCAATTATATTTCAATAGTACAAATAAAAACAGAAAAGAAAATTTCAACAAATATAATTATAGCTATCTTTCAAATATGTAGATAACATTATCATAAAAAATAAAGTGAACACATCAATATATTAAAAATATATAACTCATAGCCAAATGAAAATGCTTTATTCTTTTTACCTAAAGAATGAAAGTTTGGCTTAATTTTTTTTCTTTATCTTTATTTTTTATTTTTTAAGGATGTGAGGTACAATTCCGGATTAGATATACAAATCGTCATTGTATAGGTAAAGTCTCGGCCTCATTTTGGTCTCCACTTTGCCTGGTTTGATATCACACAACCTCTCAAGGTTGAAAAAAGTAATTGAAACATTAAACTGGCTTAATTTTAAAACTTCAGTTTGATAATCCATAAGATTATTAGAAATTAAGAGAAAAAAGTTATTATTTAAACATATTCTGAAAATTATATATAACATAGTTCAGCATTTGTTCATGATGAAAAGAAAACTCAGCAAATAAGGAATCAAGTTTTCAAATATGATAAAGAACATCTACTAAAAATGTACATCTCAAATCATAGTTAATAGTTAAACTGTAAAGTTCTTCATGATAAAAATAATGCAAGGATGTCTAATCTTATCACTTCTCACATTCTTACTAGTGGTTCGAGCCTATACAATTGAGCAATAAAAATAGATAATATAAAAAGGATTGAAAAAGATTAAGTAAATTTATTTATTCCCAGGTTGTGTATGTGGAAAATTTTAAGGTATCTGAAAATAAATTAATAGAAAAAGTGAATTTGGTAATTCACAGAATACAATGTTGATATATAGAAATCGTGTGTGTTTATCTTTAATAGTTGTAAAACAAAAAATAATATTGAATAGCATACCACTGGTAATAGCATTAAAAACACAAAATACATAGAAATTATTTATTTATTTATGTATTTATCACTTTAAAGATGTGGGATACAATTCAGTATTAAGTACATAAGTAGTCATCGTACAGGTGAAGTTTGGGCCTCCCGATGATTCTCATGTTGTCTGGAATCAGGTACCCTTATTGACGTCAAGGAGAAATTGATACCCTAAATAGACCAATAACAATCCAGGAAATTGACTTCATCATAAGAAAACTACCTTAAAAAATGCCCTGGGCCAGACATCTTTCCAGTGGAATTCCACAAAACATACAAGGAGGAGCTGGTACCAATCCTATTGAATGTATTCTGGGCAATCAAGAAAGATGGAACCCCGCATAAATCATTTTATGAAGCAAATATCACACTAATACCCCAAACTGGTAAAGACCAGACAAAGAAAGAGATGAACATTGATGCAAAAATTCTCAACAAGGTTCTAGCAAATCATATTCAACAACACATCTCAAAAACTATCTACCATGACAAAGTAGGTTTCATTCCTGGGGCATAGGGTTGGTTCAACATCTGTGAGAACATAAATGTAATTCAGCACATCAAGAGATGTAAAAGCAAGAGCCACATGACAATATCATTAGATGCAGAAAAGCTTTTGATAAAGTCTAGCATTCTTTCTTGATAAAAATCCTCAAACACCAGGCATAAAGGGAACATACCTCAAAATAGTAAGAGCCACCTACGATAAACCCACAGCCAACATATTGCTAAATGGACAGAAATTGGAAGCCTTTTCCTTGAATACTAGAACGAAACAACATTGCCCGCTCTCAACCCTCCTGTTCAACATAGTGAAGTCTTAACTAGAACAATCAGACAAGAGAGAAAATAAGGGATGTCCAAATATGAAAAGAGGAAGTTAAGCTATCCTTTGCTGATGATGTGATCCTACAACTTGAAAACCCAAGAGAATCTGTCAAAAACCTCCTTGCACTGATAAAGAACTTTGGCAAAGTCTCAGGGTACAAAATCAACGTGTAAAAGACAGTCAAATTTTTATACATCAACAACAACCAGGCAGAGAAAAAAATAAAAAGCACAATCACATCTGCAATAGCCAAGAAAAACAACAAAAACAAAAACAATAACAAAACCAGGAATTACCTTGGTATCTTCCTTGCCAGAGAAGTGAAAGACCTGTACATAGGGATAATTTTTTTAAAATATGTGCAAGACCACAAAACCTAACATTATACAATATTGCTAGCACAAAACAATGAAGACCTACTTTTCTTTTTCTTGTTTCTTTTTTTTTTTTGAGTTGGAGTCTCACTCTATCACCCAGGCTGGAGAGCAGTGTCATGCTCACAGCTACCTCAGCTTCAACCTGCTAAGCTCCAACCATCCTTCCGCCTCAGCCTTCCAAGTAGCTGGAACTACAGGCACACGCTACCATGCCCAGCTAATTTTTAAAAATTATTATTTACTGTAGAGTCAGGTCTCGCCAAGTTGCCCGGGCTGGTCTTGAACCTACAGACTCAGGCAATCCACTCAACTCGGCCTCCCAAAGTGCTGAGATTACAGGCTGAGCCACTGAGCCTGGCTGAAGACCTAAATTTTAAAAAAAGTCATAACATCATTGTGGATTAGGAAATTAATATTTTTAAAATAGCAAATATTTCTAAATTTAATGTTTAGATTCAATGCAATCGCAATTAAAATGATAGTAGGCACTTTTTGGAATATATTGTTGAGTTGATTCTCAAGTTGAGGTAGACATGCAAATGGTAGAAAACTAAGCAATTTTGAAATAAAGATGAACAAGGTTGGAAGACTTACTCTATTTTACTTATAAGATATAATATGAAACTGCAGTAATCAAGACAGTATGATATAGGTGGCAGGATAAACGAGTGAGTCAGTAAAATAGAACAGAATTTAGATGTAGATCTGCACATAAATTTTTGTGCTCATGGACAGCACTAAAACAAATTAAGAGAGGACGTGAAGAAAATCTTTCAACAGATGGTGCTGCAACTACAGGGTATCTGTTTGGAAAAACAAAAACAAAACAACTTGATCCTACCTCACAGGGTATACGTACATAATTCCAGACTAAACATACGATTAAGCGATACATCATAAACTGTGTTGTTACTAGAAGCAAAACATATGATCAACTTGTGCTGGTTTTGGAATTCAAAAATCCAATAAATACTATATAGAAAATATTCATTATTCAAAATTGATGCATTGAACTGCTTCATCATGTAGACATTTATGCTCACCAAAATACACAGTTAATGAAAATGTGCAGGCAAGTCACACACTGAGAGAAAACATTCACAATGTAGTAAAATACATATATTTACTAAAGAATTTGTATCAAGATATATGCAACACTTATCATTCAATAATAGATTAAAAATGTTAAAATACTTGAATAAAAACTTTATAAAATAAAAAGGTCATATGCATGGCCAGTGAGTCAGTGGCATCATTAATCAAGAAAATATAAATAAAGTTATGATGGGGTCCCATAACACATCTGTTAGGATAACTAAAATTCAAAGTCTGACAGCAGAATTATTGATAAGGATATAGAACAATTGAAACTCTCATACATTACTGAGGGAAGTGTAAAATAGAAAATTTTAGAAAACCATTTTAGTAAAGTTTTTTGCTACATTTAAAAAAGAAAATTAAACAAATATCTATCAACCCTATGATCCCACCATTTATCTCAGAATTTTAATCATGAGAAATAACAAACATATGTCCACAAAAGTCCTTGTATGTGAATGGTTATAACAGCTTCATTCAAAATAGCCAAAGTTGTCTGTCAACAGACAAAATGATACATTTACTATGGCAGATCCAAATTATGTACTACTACTAAATAAAAAA
>CAUYQG010132592.1:0-12579 GCA_963574415.1 Tarsius wallacei
AAAGATACCTGCACACGTATGTTTATCGCAGCATTGTTCACAATAGCAAGATCATGGAACCAACCATGCTGTCCATCAAAAGAGGACTGGATTAAAAAAAATGTGGTATATATTCACAATGGAATATTATGCAGCCATAAAAAAGAACAAAATCATGAATTTCACAGCAACCTGGATGGAATTGGAGTTTATAATACTGAGTGATCTCTCACAGAAACAAAGCTCTGAGTATCACATGTTCTCACTCATAAGTGGACCTTGAACAGCTATCGAAATACTATAAGAAAAGGATTGACAGTGGTGGGAAACTATGGGGGGGGTGGTCAGGGAGGGGAAGGGAAGTGGGATTAACGGTGGTCGATATCTGTCTGGGGACGGGGGGGCACACCTCATCAACAAGGGTACCTGCGCAATGCATATTTGTATACCTAACCCTTAACTGTACCCCACAATTTTAAAATAAAACATGTTAAAAAATATATATATATATATAAATTTAAATGTTAATGTTCATTTGTGAGAAAACTCTCACTTATAAGTCCAAATATAGGGAAAAACATTCTTTTTAATTTTTATTGACTTGAATTTGTGTTTAGCTGTTGATCAAGCTTATGTTTAGCTGTTTGTAAAGACTCTGGAGTCATCTATTTGGGTGTGTCTAGAAAAGGTAATCCTAGTATATTTGTGATTAAACAATGGCAGTGAGTTATAGGTGCTCAGTGACCATGAGTTAACTAAATATTTGGTAGAAGGGTGTGATATTAAATTCATGAGAAGGGGACCTAGAGAAATATTTAGATAGTAATATTTAATTTGTTTGCAAATGTGCTTATTTTAATGAGCTTAGCATAATTCCAGCAGTCCTTCTGGTAATATATTTAAATATGCAGTTTCCAGTTTCATTAATAATATGTGGCATTTCATTTTTAGTATTCATGTTAACCACATAAAATAATTTCCTTTTTAGTTTGGGTTTTCCTTTAATTATCTTTCTCCCACTTTCTCTTACATATACCTGAGCATTTTGAAATGCCTAGGATAAAATTGATTATAAAATTAGGATTTACCTTACTCGTAAAATACCCACCAAAACCTTTTACTGATATATAATGAAAATGTTCAGTATATTATGTTAAGATAAAGAAAAATACATTTACTTGGCACCTTACTTTAACAATACATTTTAACTTAGTGTTATTTTATCCAAAGCTAACTTGAATTTTCACAAAGATTTTGATTATTTAGAAGGAAAAAAGTCTAGATAGAATGGTCTTTCACTTGGTCTCTTGACCCTATAGCAGACTTAAATTGATGAATGGATTTAGACTTGCAATTTAATGTGGAGAATTTCTGTTGCCTATAAATGGCAGGAAATTGTATTAGCTTTTCTAGGGAGAAGGAGATTGACAACTATAGACCCAGAAAACCAGACTTAAACTTAATTCCTTAGTATTTTAGCATATTTATATTCTACAAATAAAATTTAAAAATTAGAATAACGCAACAAAATCTGTGAATAACACACAATTCTAAGAAAAACATAATTTAGGGCATAGAATAAAACTTAAATAAATCCATATGATCACTCAATCTTTCATTTGTATTGATAGGCTCTATGAGAGCTATGTCTTGGTTGTTATGGGATTTTACCCAGAGTCTTCCCACATGACACAAGAATTTATTCTTTTCCTTAACTATTCTTTCTTTCTTTCTTTCTTTTTTGAGTTGAAGTCTCACTCTGTCGCCCAGACTAGAGTGCAGTGGCCGCTCCCAGCCACTGCAGTCTCGACCTGCTGGGTTCTGGTGACCCTTCCGCCTCAGCCTTCCAAGTAGCTGGAACTACAGGCGTGCGCTACCACACCCAGCTAATTTTTGATTTTATTGTAGAGATGAGATCTCGCCAAGTTGCCCAGGCGGGTCTCGAAGCCGCGGGCTCAGGCAATCCACTCACCTCAGCCTCCCAAAGCGCGGGATTACAGGCTGAGCCACCCAGCCTGGCTACCTTAACTATTCTTTAAAGCAAGGAGGACATCGTATTTATACGGCTTAGGCAAAATAAAGAACTCACTTTAAAAGCATTTTTATTGCGGGGTCATACGGGATGTTGATGTTTAGAGCTTTTAGGAATCGCCACACTGCTTTCCATAGACCTCTCACAGAAACAAAAAACTAAGTATCACATGTTCTCACTCATATAGTAGACCTTGATCATCCAACGTAATATCACAAGAAAATGACTGACAGTGGTGGGAAACTATGGGGGGGGGGAGGGAAAGGGAGGTGGGATTAATGGTAGTCAATATCTGTCTGGGGACGGGGAGACATCCTTTATCAACAAGGATGCCTGAACGAAGCATATTTGTATACTTAACCCTTAACTGTACCCCACAATATCAAAATAAAAAAATATTGATTAAATTAAAAAAAATAAAGCATTTTTATTTTCTGGTATTTTAACTTGTTAGTATTTTATTATGAAAACTTCCAAATATGTGTAAAAATAATGTGATAGTACAATTACCTTGCAGTTTCAACAACATCAGTATTCTTTCAATCTGATTTCATCTATTTCTACAAACACAATGAAATAAAAACGTTTTCTTTGAAATAATTGTAGTCACTAGAAGTTGAATACACACACACACACACACACACACACACACACTCACACACGGTGATTCCATGAGCTCTTTTCTGAACCTCCTACCTAATTATAGTAAACTAACAAAATCAGAAAAATTGGCATTGGTACCATCCACAGTGTGTTTTCAGATTCCACCAGTTTTATAAGCACTGGTGTGTGTGCATTTGTGTGTATGTGTGTGAGCGTGCGCTCTATGCAATTCCATCACCTGTGTAGCTTCATGGAGCCACCACCACAATCAAGGAACAGAATAATCACACCTTCCTTTTGTAGTAGCGCTTCATATCCACCCTTGTCGTCTCTCCACACTCTTAACCCTCAGAAACTACCAATGTATTCATTCTTCCTATAACTTTATTAGTTAATAAATGTAACACATATGGAGTCAAGTCATATATAAACTTTCAAGATTTTTTTTTGTTACTTAGTGCAAATTCCATTGAATTCATCCAAATAGTTGCATGTATCAGTAACTTGTTATTTTATCTCGCTGATCCTTATTTCATGGTATGGATGTATAAGAGACTGTTTGGCCATTCACTCACTGAAGGACATTTGGGTTGCTTCAGTTTTGGGCTACTACAAATAAAGCATGCCCAGGTGTTTGTATGAACATACATTCTTATCTTTCTGGGATAAAAGTCCAAGATTACTATTGCAGGGCCATTGGATAAGCATGTGTTTGTTTAAAAAATAAAAAAACTGGCAAATTAATTTCCAGGATATAAGTGACATTCTACATTCGCACTAGAACTATGGGAAGGTTCATTTCTCTACATCCTCACCAGCATTTAGTGTTTCTATTTTTTTTCATTTTAGCCTTTGTGATAGTGTCTCTTGATATATCACTGTGATATCAATTTGCATTTCCAAATGCTTATTGGTGACTGACACAGAACTTTATTTTTAATTTGAATGATTCTGCCCAATTGACCTGTGATTAATTTTTTAATTGAACTCTTTATCAAGTTTTTAAAAACATCTCTCACATTTATATTTGTAATAGATTGTTTTTCATAGTTAAAAAAAAGTTCAGACTTTTTAAATCTAATTTTGTTTATTAGTATTTTATGCTCTATTTCCTAAGCATTTTGTGTTCTTAAACATTTTTTATTATAAAGTATGTTTGATGAAGGAAAGCTAGTGACGAAAAGCTAAGGAAGAAAGAAAAGAAGCAAGGAACACACGTCTGAAATTTCTACTAGTTAATGACCTCATACTTAAATTCACACCAGAAACACATATATAAGGTTTGCAAAATTGAAAATATAATTTGTCTGGTGAACAAATGGGATATTAATTGAGTTTTGCATTTGAAAAAGTATGTGATCAGTCTTCACTCTGAGCAAGAATATTTTCCTATGCTCTCCCTTTTTTGTTTACTAAGCTGGTTAAGGCAGGAGGGACCAGTAGTTAAGTTAGGAAGTGGCAAGGTTTTGCTTTGCTGTTTTCATTATTATTATTATTGTTATTATTTTCCCTCAGCCCTTAAGAATTGGGCTCCTTTTATATTGCCTTGGCCCTTCCTCTGCAGAACTTACCACCATTTCTCCTTTTTTCAACAAGACCTACCATTCTGAGTCCAACCACCTGAAGAAGCTTATTTCTACTGAGTCATAGAATCTACTAGATTCATTCAAGCTTCAGCACTACCAATAGCAATAGTGAGAGCTAACTTTTGCTGAGATTTAATTAATACACGAGGCACCATTCTGAACCCTTCCCATGTTTTAGTTTATTTATTTCTGTTTGTAGCTTTATCAGGGGTTGTTGTTATTATTTCCACTTCATAGTGAGGAAACTGAGACGCAGAACATGGAAGGAAATGATCATGACACGGGATCTACATTGTCAGTTGTCCTCAGCACCAGGGACAGCAGCCATGGTCTCTTTCTCTTTCTGGCATCTGGCGCCAAAATCCAGTGTCTGACTCAGTCTCCACGTTCTTCCACAGTGGTCACAGAGCCTGGAACCTCAGAATCTGACAACCTGTGCGGCCATTGATAAATCACTGTGGTCTCTCTGAAATTGGCTGTGCCTGGGCTGCACCTTTGGAGGGATGTGTGGGCTCCTACTGCAGCCAGAAATATTTAAAATGCTTTTTATCCGCCTCTTGGTTCTGGGAAACTGATGTATCCTTTTGCAAGTATGGTGTGAATTTGATCCCTTTGCTTTCTGCCTGCGCCCTGACAGTTTCTCTAGCCTTAAATTTGCTCCTTTCCTTTCTCATACTCCGTGTTCATTAGCCCAGCATCTGCCCCTCATTCAGGCTTTCTGCTATTTCTTGAGTTTTACATTCAGTATGTGTATTGGTCCCACAGAGCACCTAACTGGCTCATTTGGTTCCTGGCTTAGGCCTTGGTTTTTGTCTTTGTAAAACCTGTGTCTATTTACTCTGTGACAATAATTGGAGCTAATTTAAACAAATTTTTAAAAATTCAGATATGTGAAATAAATAATTTGAATTTTTAGCAATGGCCACCTGTTCCCAATAGTTCTACCCAAAGAGAAATCCCAGTATTAGGGATTTTAGCCACATAGAATGGAAGTAGGAGGGATAATATTTGACATACCAACACCTTAAACCATGTCATTCTACCTTAGCACGGAGTGGGTCTTGTCTCCGGAAGTGAGGAAGTAGAAGATTAGTAGTCATATGTGTGTCACACACATTTGCATTTTCTTGATGAATTTTGTGATTCATTGTGATCCTTGATTCATTCAATCTTTTGAGAAACACACAATGAGCACCTACTGCCTTCCAGGAACAGTTTTAGGTAACAAATCATTTAGAATTCTATAACCTACCCATATTTATAAATAGAAATATCCCTGTAATTGCTTTTGAAAGGTAAATGTCTGAAAGTGACACAACAGTCTTAACATATTAAGTTCCCAAGGACACATATTTCCATGCCTTTAATTATGATTCATGTCGGAATGACTTTCCTCAAGCTAATGTGATAGGATGGATGAGGCTTTCGCTGGCTGTCCCTCTGTCCTTCCAGTGCCACATAATCATCCTGTAGAGTTGAGCTGTGCTGTCAGAAAATCACATGGGCTGCAGTGGGCAGGACACAGAGAATGTCTTGGGTGGAGTGTGAAACTAGAACAAGAAGAACTGGTTGGGAGCCTTCCTGATGATCAAAACTAGGAAGGAAGCCTGACCTAGATTATTGACAATGGAAGTATTAAAAAATGGATGAAAAAGGAAGAGGTAAAATTGCAAAGGGTGTATTTGGAGAACAAAGAGATTTTAAAAAAATTAAACTGAGGAGTTTCAAGCAAGAAACCTGATAAAATATAACAGTGCTTTTCTTAAAAAACTCTAGGAGGATAGTTCACAAGCAGACTTGAAGGAGGCGGTAAAGAGAAATTTTATTTTGAATCTTTTGTGAAGATCTTGGGGGACATGGAGGTCAAGACATCAGTCTGGCCCTGGAGCTCAGAAGAGAAATTGGTCTAGAAATGTAGGTTAGGGAGCAAAGTTGCTTTCCATCATAATAGCTAACTTCCACACAGCACTTAATAGGTGTTAGGAGCTATTTGGGGCCCTTTGTAGATAGTAACTAATTTTATCGACCCAATAACCTACAAGGCCAGTCTTATCAACATTCCAAATTTATAGATAAGGAAACAGAGTCATATAGAGATTGAGAGCCTTACCTAGAAATTCACAGCTAGTAAGTAGGTAGAGGTGACTGTCTCCACACACTCTTACTCATCCGGTACGCCGGCCAATTGGCACCAGCAATTCTTTTGAAAGTCTTTGTGCAGGGGGAGGAGGAGACAGGTAAATGATAATGGAAGAACGATACCTATGAGGCCAAGAGAGAGCTTGACCAATGCTGTAAATAACAGTGTGCTTTCTATAATCCGTCCCCTCTGGAACCCAAGTTCAGTTGTTCTCTTCCAGTTAGTGCTTCATATAGGAGACAGTGCTACGTGTTGGCACGAACGCCACCAATGAGAACACTAGGTGGGAAAGAGTAGAGAGAAGAGAGAACGGACACCCCTCTTTGGAGGGCCATGGAAAGCAATAGGGGCAAGTGAGAAAGATGGTAAAGGAGTATTCACACTGAAAACAGGGACGTGCCCATCACAGAGCCACAGGGACTGAGAGAGCCTGGGTGGGGTACCTCAGCAGCCAGTGCTGAGGTGAGTGGTCAGGACTGAGAAGATGAAGGAACACAGGTGTTTGTGTTTGGAAGACGAGTTGAGTTGGAAGGCTGGAATTTGAATTGAGTTGTTTCTGCAGTGGGATTCAAAAAAGCAAAAGACAAAAGGATGACAAACAGGAGGAGTGCGAGAAAATGGAAGCTTTAAATTTAGCCTGCTTCCTAGAGTAATCCCCAGTGTGGGCATGGTCAGGAGACAGGAGAGTTTTTAATGCAGACAGACAGAAATCAAGGGTAAGAAAGGCTGCAACAGGCAAGACATCTTCGAGATGCCATGGGTGAACTCCCTGCCTCTGTGGCCTGAGCTGGGTTGAAATGGAGACATGAAGTGGGGCTGGGTGTTGGAGAGAAACCCTATTTATTGCCAACCTCATTAGGCACCACTAATAGATATAAACAGATAATTTGCAAGAAGATGAAAGAATCCAAATTCATGTTGCCAATACTAAATATTTAACTAATGAAAAATATAGGCTTCGAATTGGCCATGAAAACCTCAAATGATGAGTTAAATTTTAAATATTCTGTGCCCTGGAGGAGGATGTTCCCATGCCTGATTTTGCCAGATGGGATGTGAGTCACACAGCACAGGAAATCACACTGGATTTCACATTATGTTGCTTATACAAAGGATGTGAACCTTCTGAAGCCAGTCGCTCCGTAGATGAAATGAAAACCCAAAGGGAGGCAATTAGAATGACTGCGCTCCGCTGAGCAGACCCCGAGCTTTGAGTGAAGGCAGGGTCAGAGCTCTGTGGCAGGAAACCAGAGATGGCGAGATCCTGCCAGTCCATCGCCTCGGCAAGCGGAAATGTGTGCTTCTCCCAGTGCCAGGATGCAGATGCCAGCTACAAAGACCCGCCAGTGAGATTCACGGAACAGTGTAGACTCTTCAGTGGGGGGAGGGGATCTGGCATGACTGCAGATCAATCAGGTTTTCCTGTCTTCCTCTCCCGTGTATCATATCTTCTTTTGAGGCATGTATGCTAGATTAAATGAATTTAAAGCTTTATAATAAAATATTGCATCCTGGTCACTTGGGTTGCCATCCTCAGAACAAACAGCAAATTATTGAGTCATGAATGTGTGAAATACAGAGAGTCAGCTAGATGAGCTCACAAAATACCAGGGCATAATGTGATGTTAAGAGAGGTGTGAAAAGGAGCATGCATGAGTAAATGCTCCAGGATTTCGACCCTTTTCTCTCCCACCAGCATTCTATTCACTTTCCTCCTCACTGGTTTTCTCATACACAGATTCCCCTTTCCCAGAGTAAATAAAAACAAAAACAAATTGTGATTCTGTTGACTATATCTCCTTAGTTTCTGATCAGTTTCTTTTCTTTAACTCTCAGACTTCTGAACAAATTGAATATTATTTCATCCAATTTTCCACCATCTCTATCTTTCTTCTCATTCCTAAATGACATCCATGACCCTACTGTTCTACTAAAACCATCATGTCAAAGGTCAAAAGCAGCCTTACTGTCCAAACCCAGTAGATTGTCTTCTTTCTTATTTTGGGGCTGCAAGTCCCAGAAACAGGGTATATATTTTGCGTTTTACTGGGCAACATAACATATTGTCTCTCTAGTTAATCTGAGAACTTATTTGTCGTTGTTCATTAAGAATCACAATGAATATCAGACACCTCAAAAACTCTATGTTTGAACAAAACTTTTGTGTTTTCAAAAAGTACTTTATTTTTAGAGCAACTTTAGGAAAGTTGTGGATGGCAATTCACCCCATTCAAATGATCTGGTGCATCGGTGTCCCGGGTTTCAAGGTCTTTTTCTTTCTGACTCTTATCCACCTATCCTTTCTGTCTCTCTCTTTTTTTTGATTATGCATCTATCCATATTTGTATTTCTTTGACCTCACCAGGGTCTCCTCTTTCTCCTCTTCCTTCCACTTTTCACTGTGGCTGTTTCCCAACTCAGTGCTTAATACTTTGCCCAGGAAGTAGTATCTTTCTCTTGTTCATCTCTTCTGGTAAAAGGTAAAACTCTACAGGCTGCCTTGGTCTTACAGATATGTTTGACCTGTAGAGGTTTTCAAAACAATGAGACATAGTTTTAAATTGAGAGGTTTGTTGTTGTTGTTTGTTTATTTTTTAAATGCTTCTCTCGAAAACTTTGCAAATCTGAAAATAATAGGTCTGTGATTCTCCCTGACAGCCCGATGACCAGCATCCTGTCCTTCTGGATGTTCTGAGTGGAATATGTTCTCTCTCTCTCTCTCTCTCTCTTTTGTTAAGTTTAATTTTTTGGTCAGATTCTCACTCTATTACCTAGGCTACAGCCACTTCAACCTCGACCTGCTCGGCTCAGCAATTCTTCTGCCTCAGCCTTCCAAGAAGCCAGAACTGCAGGTGTGTACCACCATGACCAGCTAATTTTTTTGATTTATTGTAGAGATAAAGTCTTGCCAAGTTGCCCAGGCTGGGGTCGAGCCCCTGGGCCCAGGAAATCCTCTCTCTTTCACCTTCCAGAATGCTGGGTTTACAGGTATGAGCTGCTGTGTCTGGTCATGGAACATAGTCTCTATACTCATCCTCCTGGGTGTTGCCAGTCACTTAGACGATTGAACAGGGCCCTACAGACCCTTTCCATGACTGGTGTTGTTGCTATTACTGTTGTTGTTTGCTGAGAGTTAAATCCTCTTCGCCAGCCATATGAAAGAGATTTATGCATAATTAATAATATATTAGGTCTGGTGAGTAAATCTTTTTATTAAATTAAAATAAAACTAGAGTGTTTTAATACTCCATTTTGTGGTTTATTTTGAGCAACATAACATATTATCTCTAGTTAAATTAAATATTTCAATGTCACTATTTACTAAGACTCACAAATAATATCAGACACCTCAAAACATCTATGTTTGAGCAAAATGTTTGCCTTTGAGAACACTTTCTTTTCAGAGCAATTTCAGGTTCAGAGAAAGATTGAGTGGAACCTGAAATATAGAGTTACCACATAGCCTGTTTCCCCACACACACAAACCTCCCCCACCATGAACAAGTCTCACCAGAGCGGGCTGTTGGTTATGATTGCTGAGCCTGCATTGGCATGCCATTATTACCCACCAAAGTCCATAGTTCACATCAGGGTTCACTCCTCATGTTTCACATTCTAGGGGTTTTGACATGTACCCACCATTATAGTACCAGAGCAGTTTCACTGCCATAAATAGCCCCTGTGCTCCACCTATTCACTCCTCCCTTCCCACTAATCCCTGGCAACCACTGACCCCTTTACGATCTCCATAGATTTGCCTTTTTCACAAAATCACACAGTTGGAATTATACGTAGCCTTTTCAGATTGACTTCTTTTGCTTAGAAATGTGCATTGCAGGTTTTTCCATGTCTTTTCATGACTTAATAGATCATTTCTTTTTAGTGCTGAATAACAGTCCATTAACTGGATATATTATAGTTTATTTGCACATTTACCTTCTTAAAGGCATTTTGTTTGTTTCCAAGTTTGGGCAATTATGAAAAAAGTTGCTATAAACATTTGTTTACAGATTTTTATGTGGGCAAAAGTTTTCAACTCATCTGTGTAAATTTCAAGAAGCAAAGTTGCCAGATTACAAGACCTTGTTTGTTTCATTGCTCTATTTTTGACCACAGGGTTGCTACTTGACAGGGTTGTAAAACAGAGGAGCTATAAACTTATTTTTCAATTAAAAGCTCTATTTTAGAAGGTACAAAGCAGACTAGGGTCAGAATTTTTCTTAGGGCTTTCTCTCACCTGACACTAGAGTGTCTATTTAATTCAGAGCTAGAACACACACTATTTTTTCTGCTACAGCACAAAACATAAAAGTGATAGCAGTGGTGAACTTTCAAAAATCATCGTTGCTAAGCTGTATGTGGTCAATGACATTGCCATTAATTTTTCAACATTTATTTCATATTTAAATAATCTGTCTGACAACTTAAGAAGTCACTGCTTGGGACACTCCGAATGAGCAAAGTAAATCATACCCACATCTCAATGAAACTCTCTACCTGGCCCATCTTGGCCTGATAAAATATATGGTATTCTAAACAATATACTGGTTGTGTGGCAGCTTTAACTACTTAGTGTACAAATGGGGAAAGCTTTTCCACACTTTTCGGTTTCACAGCAGAGTTTTATTTCATGTCTTGTCAACTTTGACCTCCCTTCACAGTCTAAAATATCTTATTGGTTTTATTTTAGAAAAGTGACAGAGGACTCTTCTTAGACTTTAACTCCAGGAAATGTCTATATGATGGTACATGATGAGTCTACTCTCATATTTATCTTTCCAAAAATAATATTAAAAATCATCATAAGCTCTAGGAAAGGGTAGCAACTCATTAAAGGGTGAGATTTGGTGTGAATCTCCACTTACAGTTCCCATAAAAAGAGGAATCAGATATATTTCTCATCACCCTAACTTCTCAAAGTTGCATACATTGCATTGGCTGCATTTAGCTCAGAAGATTAAGGTGATAACATTCATATGGCACCTGTTGATGTGAGAGTGTAGTGCTACAGTCAGAAAAAGGACGACATGTAAAACAATTCTGGTGTTTAGATAGTCATTGGAAAGAATGTTTTCTTATTTAGCTTTTCCATTCAGTTTAAATAAATGCTGCCTTAATGCTAAGTTTATATTCTAAGAGTTTGTGGTATAATTTAAAATAAAATCTCTCCAGGAGGCACACATTATTGATACCCACAGAAGATTAGTATCGTGAGGGACATTCATGGCCCTTGATATAAATCCCTCTGTTTACTGGGAAGAAGTCTAAAACCACAATGGCGAGGTGACTCACCCATAACCACACTTGAAACACCGATGGCCCAGCGCAGAACCAGTGTCGTCCCTGGATCTGGGTGCAAAGTCAGGAAACTGTGAAGTAACGTTGAGTGAAATTTTCAGACATTCAGAAGTCATATTGGCATCAATCCAACTCATGAGATCATTGGTTAAATGAATGTGTATCTACAAGGCCCAAGAATTTGTAGCAGGCACAAGAGAAACAGAAAGGCATTCTACTCCCTGACTTAAGAATGTGTATTAGAATCAAGTCTTATCAGTAAGAGTCTTCAGATGATGCTTAATAGTTCATTTGCTAAACTGGTCACTATGTCTTCACAGGCTCCAATACATTTAAAGCATGTACATTTTTTTGTTTTTGTTTTTGTTTTTGTTTTGCAGTCACCACTATTTATTTATTGCTAAGACCAAATGACCAATTGAAGATACACAAAATTAAAATCCAAGGTAGACTTTGTTTTAGCTCATTTATCTTTTATTTTCTAAATATTTTATTTAATTTTTTTTAAGTTGTGGGGTACAATTCAGGGTTATGTGTATGAATATTCATTGTGAAGCTACCTTTGTTGATGAGGTGTGCCCCCCCCCCGCCCAGGCAGATCTCGACTACTATCAATCCCATCTCTCCCCCCACCCCCGTAGCAGTTTCCCACTACTGTCAATCCTTTTGTTATAGTATTATGGTAGCTCAAGGTCCACTTATGAGTGAGAACATGTAATACTCAGATGTTTATTTCTGTGATAGATCACTCAGTCTTATAAACTCTAATTCCATCCAGTTGCTGCAAAGTTCATGATTTTGTTCTTCTTTATGGCTGTGTAATCCAAGGTAGACTTTATTTATTTTTTTGAGTTGGAGTCTCACCCTGTCGCCCAGACTGGAGTGCAGTGGCCGCTCCCGGCCACCGCAGCCTCGACCTGCTGGGCTCCGGCGATCCTTCC
>CAUYQG010132594.1:0-10472 GCA_963574415.1 Tarsius wallacei
GCGCCTGTAGTTCTGGCTACTTGGAAGGCTGAGGCGGAAGGATCGCCGGAGCCCAGCAGGTCGAGGCTGCGGTGGCCGGGAGCGGCCACTGCACTCCAGTCTGGGTGACAGAGTGAGACTCCAACTCAAAAAAAAAAAAAAAAAAAATTTTAAGTCAAAACAGCATGTCAGAATAAATTGCTTCTCCTGAAACCAGTGCTCATCAATTCTGGCCACAATTGTATCCAACTATCCCAATAGTCCACAGAAATATCACCACTTTTTGTGTGTTACATCATGTGAAAAGGGATGAAAAGTATGGCTGTAAGGATATTATGAACTAGTATATAAGAACCAAGTAAAGCAATATAGCAAATATATGAATATAAATATAAAACTATACCCCACATGTCAAACAATTTCTGAGTCATCAACTGAGTAGAAAAAATATATTTCTTGGACATGAAAACTAAAATCGACCTTTTTGCAAGACAAATAGGTCCTGCAGCATGGTATGTCACCAAAGGGATAATATAACTATTTATCTTCATCTTTGCCTATGCTAGATATAAAATGAAAATATGAAAACCTAAAAATTATTAAAAACAAGTAATTTTTATTGGTGCATAACAGATGTAGTTTCAGGGAAAATCTGATAATTGAATGCATTGATGTAATTTGTAAAGATCAAATTAGTGTATTTGGGGTATTTATCACTTTAATATTTGTCTTTTCTTTATGCTGGAATCATTTGAATTCTTCTGGCTATTTTGAAATGTAAAATAGATTATTGCAAACCATAGGAAACCCTATTGTTAACACTACTGATCTTTCTAATGCTATGTCTATAGTTTTTCTATCAAATGTATATTTATACACAGTAATCAACTTTTCTTCGTCTCTCTCCGTCCCCCACACTTCCCAGTCTCTAGTAACCACCAAACTACTCTCTATCTTGATGAGATCCACTTTTTTAGCTCCTGTATATGAGTGAGAACATGTGAAGTTTGTCTTTCTGTGCTTGGCTTATTTTACTTAAAATAATGACCTTCAGTTTTATTTATGTTGCTGCAAATGACAGAATTTCATTGTTTTTTATGACTGAATAATATATCATTATGTGTATATATGTCACATTTTCTTCATCCATTTATCTTTTGATTCCATATTTTGGCCATTGTGAATAGTGCTGCAGTAAATATAGAAGTACAGATGTCTTTTAAACATATTAATTTATTTTCTTTGGGATATATACTCAGTAGTGGGATTGTTGAATCATATGTAGTTTTATTTTTAGTTTTTTGAGGAACCTCCATACTTTTCTCAATAGTGGCTGTAGAAATTTACATTCCCACCAGTAGTGTACAAGGGTTCCTTTTTTCCATGCCCTTGTCAACATCCATTATTGCCTGTCTTTTTTGTAAAAGTTCTTTAAGCTGGAGTGAGATATTGCATTGTGGTTTTGATTTGCATTTATCTGATTATTAGTAATACTGAGGCTTTTTAAATATGCCATTGTGTGTCTTTCTTTGAAAAATGTCTATTCAGGTCTTTTGCCCATTTTTAATTGGATTTTTTTGTATTAAGTTGTTAGAGTTCCTTATGTATTCTGGTTATTAATTCCTTGTCAGATGGTGGTTTGTAAATTTTTTTTCTCATTCTATGGGTTGTCTCTTCACATTATTAATTTTTCCTTTGCTGTGCAGAAGCTTTCTAGCTTGATTTAATCCCATTTGTCTATTTTTTTTTATTTGATTGCCTGTGTTTTTGAGGTCTTATTCAAGAAATCTTTTCTCAGACCAATGTCCTGGAGTACTTCCCCCATGTTTTCTGCCAGTAGTTTCACAGTTGCATCTTAAATTTAAGGTCTTAAATCATTTTGAACTGATTTTTGTGATAGTGAGATGTGGGTCTAGTTTCATTCTTCTGCATATAGTTATCCAGCTTCTCAGCACCATTTATTGAAGAGACTATGCTTTCCCCATAGTATGTATTTGGTGCCTTTGCTGAAGATGAGTTGGTAAATGCATGAATTTTTATCTGGATTCTCTACTCTGTTGCATTGGCCTCTATGTTTGTATGCCAGTGCCACGCTGATTTTATTACTATGGATTTGTAGTACATTTTGAAGTAGGTAACATGATGCCTCCAGCTATGTTCTCATTGCTTAGTTTTGCTTTGGCTACTTGAGCTTTTCTTTTTTTTTTTTTTGGTTCCATAACAATTTTAGAACTTTTTCATATTTCTGTGAACAATGTCACTGGTATTTTGATAGAGATTGCATTAAATCTGTAAATTGCTTTGGGTGTATTTTCATTTTAACAATATTAATGCTTCCAATTCATGAGTATGGAATATGTTTTTATTTTTGGTGTACTTTTCAATTTCTTTCATCAGAGTTGTATAATTTTTTATAGATCTTTTTTATATTTGGTTAACTTGATTCCTAAATATGTTATATTCTTTGTAGCATTATAAAGGAAATTGCTTTTTTTTATTTTTCAGATTGTTTACTGCTGGCACATATAAATACTATTGATTTTTGAATGGTGATCTTGTACCCAGAAACTTTATTGAATTTATTTATTAATTCTTACAATATTTTAGCAGATTGTTTAGGTTTTTCTAAATATAAGATTACATCATCTGAGAACAAGGCTAATTTGAATTCTTCCTTTCCAATTTGAATGCCCTTTATTTGCCAAATTCCTCTGGCCAGAATTTTTCAGTGCTATATTGAATAAAAGTGATGAAAATAGGCGCCTTTGTTTTGTTACATATCTTAAAGAAAAGGCTTTCCATTCTCCACTATTCAGTAGAATGTTAGCTGTAGGTTTGTCATACTTGGCATTTATTATTTTGAAGTATTTCTTTCTATACCCAGTTTTATTAGGATTTTTATCATGAAGGGGTGTTTAATTTTTTCAGCATTTATTGAAATAATCATATAATATTTGTTCTCAGTTCTGGTGCTGTCAATGTGTATCACATTTATTGGCTAGTATATGCTGAACCATTCTTGTTTCACTGGAATGAATCCCACTTGATCATGGTGAATGATCTTTTTATTGTGGTGATTCCTAAAAGCTCTAAATACCAACCTCCCATATGACTCCGCGATCCCCCTACTGGGAACATACCCTGAAGAACTCAAATCACTCTATAAAAAAGATACCTGCACACGTATGTTTATCACAGCATTGTTCTCAATAGCAAGAACCTGGAAGCAACCATGCTGTCCATCAAAAGAGGACTGGATTAAAAAAATGTGGTACATATACACAATAGAATACTACGCAGTCATAAAAAAGAACAAAATCATGAATTTCACAGCAATCTGGATGGAACTAGAGTCTATAATACTGAGTGACCTCTCACAGAAACAAAGAACTGAGTATCACATGTTCTCACTCATATAGTAGACCTTGATCATCCAATGTATTGCCATAAGAAAATGACTGACAGTGGTGGGAAACTATGGCGGGGAGGGGGAGGGTGATGGGATTAATGGTAGTAAATATCTGTCTGGGGATGGGGAGACACCTCTTATCAACAAGGGTGACTGAACGAAGCATATTTGTATACCTAACCCTTAACTGTACCCCACAATATCATAATAAAAAATATTGAATGATATATATATATATTTCAAAATATCTAACTTTACACCTTAAGAAACTAAGAAAAACAAGCCCAGAGTTATCAGAAGGAAGAATAATAAAGCTTAGAACCAAAATAAACAAAATAGAAAATAAAAAATAGATTGATTAAATCAAATCAACAAATCTAATAACTAATTTTTTGAAAAGATAACATTGACAATATTTAGTTAGATTAATTAAGAAAAAGGAGAAGACATAAAGAAGTATTAAAAAAAATAAATGAGGAGATAGTACAACTGGAGCCAAAAATATTTTTTTAAAAATCATACATGAATACAAAGAACAAGTATTCACTAACAAATTGAATAATTTAGAAGAAATGGATAATTCCTAAAAAGTGCAACCTAACAACACTGAATCACAAATAAATAAAAAATCTGAGTAAACATAATTAATATATTGAATCACACCCCTAACAACAACAACAACAACAACAACAATAAAAATAATCACTAAATCTGTGAAGCTCTGGCTTTATTAGTTAGTTCTACTAAATATTTATGAAAAAGTGACACCAATCATGTTTAAAATATTTTAATAGATGGAGGAAAAGGGAACACTTCCAAATTCAGCTTATGAGCCCAACATTACCCTTATATCAAAGGGAAACAAAGACAAAACAAGAAAATAAAACTACAGGCTAATATTTTTGGTGAACTTAGATACAAAAATCCTCAACAAGATTCTAACAAACCAAATTCAACAGCACATTAAAATGATCATTTATCATGGCCAAGTTGGATGTATCCCTGGGATGCAAGAATAATTCAACATATCCACATCAATCAGTTTGCAGCATCAAGTTAACAGGATAAAGGATAAATCATATGCAAATAAGAAATTGACAAAATTTAACAAGCTTTCATAATAAGAATAATCTAGGAATAAAAGGAAATTGCCTCAATATAATAAAGTCGGTGTATGAAAAGTCAACAGCTAGCATTATATTCAATTGTGAAAAAAACTTTAATAATTTTCTGTAAGATCAGGAAAAAAATAAGGATTTCTATTCTCAGTACTTCTATTCAATATGATACTGAAAGTCCTAGAGTAGTTAGGTAAGAAAAGGAAATAAAAGGCACTTAAATAGGAAAGGAAGAAGTAAAGTTATCTGTTTGCAGATGACTTTTTTTTTGGAAGAAAACTTTAAAGAATCCACAAAAAATTCTTAGAAATAATAAATAAATTCAGTAACATTGCAGGATACAAAAATCTACGTATAGAATAGATATCAATCACATTTCTATACCAGGGCAAGAACTATTTAAAAACGAAATTTGGAAAACAATTCAGTTTACAATAGCACAGACAATAATTAGGCATAAACTTAACTGAGAAGGTAAAAACTTTCACTAAAAGTTTAAATACTGATAAAAATAATTAAAAATCACACACATGTGGAAAGATGTTCTATGTTTGTGGATTGGAAAACTTAATATTTTTCAAATGTCCATGCAACTCATAGGGAGCTCCCGATTCAGTACAATAGGAATGAAAAGTCCAATAGCATTTTTACAAAAATGCAAAAGAAAAAAAAAAGATTCTATAATTCATGCGAAACCACAAAAGAAAGAAAATAACCAAGTAATTTTTGGAGGAAAAAACTGGAGACAATCACATTTTCTGATTTTAAAGTATATTAGAGGCTACATTTATGAAAGCTGTATGTACTGATATAAAGAATCATACACATATAAACCAATAGAAAAGAATGGAGAACTCAGAAATAAATAATCAGTATATGTTCAATTGATCTTTGATAAGTGTTCCAAGAATACCCAAGAGGAGAAAAATACTTGGTGGTGCTGGGAAAAAGCAGATATCTATATGCAAAATAATGAAAATGGACACTTATCTTACATCATACACAAAAGTCAACTCAAAATAGATTCAAGACTTAAATGTAAAACCTGAAATTTTAAAACTTCAAAAAGAAAATATAGGGAAAAGTTTTATGACATTTTCCTTGTCTGTGATATTATGGACATGACATCAAAAACATGAAAAACAAATGCAAACGTAGAAAGGGACTACATCAAAGTAAAAAGCCTTCTGTATAGCAAAGGAAACAGAGTGAAAAGAGAAGAAAATATTTGCATGCCCATATATCTGATAAAGAGTTAATATCTAAAATATATAAGGAATCCCTGCAATTCAATACCAAAAAAGTAACAATCCAATTAAAGTGTAGACTGAAGACTTGAATTGGCATTTATTCAAAGATGGAGAATATAATTGGTCAACAGATATTATGAATAAATTCTCAACATCATTAGTCATCAGGGAAATGCAAATCAAATCTACAATGAAATACTTCTTCACACTTGTCAGGATAGCTACTATAAAAAAATACAAGTATTGGCAATGATGTGAGAAATTGGATCTCTTGCAGTGTTAGTAGGAATGTGAAATGGTGCACCTGCTATGAAAAATACTGTGGCGCTTCCTCAAAAAACTAAAGGTGAATTTACCATGCAATACAAAAATTCCACCCTGGACATGTATTTAAAATAACTGAAATCAAGTTATCAAAGTGATATTAGCACTCACATTTTCATTAATGCACTAATCACAGTACCCATGATGTAGATACAGCATAAACATTCATAGATAGATGAATGAATAAAGAAAATGTGGTGTATACACACAATGGAATACTTTTGAACCTTAAAAAAGAAGGAAATTCAGTCATTTACAGCAACATGAATTAACCTGGAGGACATTATGCTAAGTGAAATAAGTCAGGCACCAAAAGAACAAATACTACATGCTCCTGCTTATATGTAGAACTTAAAAACGATGATCTCATAAAAGCAGAAAGTAGAATGATGATTACCAGGAGTTGAGGTTGGGAATAGAATTGGGGAAATATCATAGTGCTTCAGAGCTTGAAGAGGGTGACTGTGTCAGCTTAAAGGCCTATTTTGTTCTAGATTCTGTAATTGCTGTATTAATTTTCTATTACTATTGTAAAATATTTCTACAATTTAGAGAATTAAAAATGCAAATTTATTATCTTTTGCTTCTGTAAGTAAGAAATCTAACATGAATCTTCCTGAGCTACTATTCACGATGCCAGCAAGCCTATAGTCCCTGGAGATATTAGGGGATTATGTTTCCCTCAGTTCTTGAACCTCTAGAGGCTGTTCATGTTCTTTGGCTTGTGACTTCTTTTCTCCACGTTAAAAGCCAGTAACATTGCATATTTTTGAGCATTCTTCTGAAGTCATATCTCTCCTTGTCTCTTCTCTTCTGCTTCCATCTTCCACTTTGGAGGCCCTTTGTGATTGCTTTTGTGCTTGTCTAGATAATTTGGAATAGTTTCCTTAATTTAACGTCTGCTGACTAATAATCTTAATTCAATCTGCAAACCCAATCTTAATTCCAGTTTCTTTGTAGCATAATATATTTACACATTTCATGTGAGCATCTTGGGAAGGAGAACATTATTCTGACCACAGAATTTATCAATGTTACTTTTACCATTATTTTTTGGTGGTCACAGCAAGTCACAACCCATCCCAGATTCTAGGGAAAAGAGCTATAAACCCTATTGATGGCAGAAGTGGAAAAATCACATTGCCACTGTTCAAGGGGAATAGGATATATTGTTGATAAGAAGGATTATTGTAACCATCTTTGGAAATAATGTTCCATACTTACCAATTATAAACTTTTCTGAAAGGTAGGGTTCTTAATTACTGTGGGATTTGATTATGGAAAATTTTATGAGTACTTAGAAAATTCAAAAATAAAAATTTATGAAAAGACAGGTATATTGCAGCAAATATTAAGAGAATCCATCATGTATTTTTAACTTTCTAAATAATTGCCATTAAATATTTTTTTAAATTCCTATTATCATTAGGAAGATAGAACACAATAAAAAATTGATGTTGGGTGGTATTAATAATATCTGGAGAATTATTGAATTATAAAATAATTATCACTGTAAATAGTAGCCATAATCACAGAAAACTAATTTTTGTTTTACGTAGAAGTAAAACTTCAAAAGCTTTGTGCAGAGCAGTTTAATGAGTCAACATATTAAGATGAAAATAAGATCTGTTTATTATGGTGCCAAGACTAAGGTTTGTGAGCAAATGTGTGACTCGGGACACTTTTACTCCATTTCATTTCATTTTATATATTCTGAATGAGCCATTCTTCTTTTTGATCTGCAATATCTCTCTCCTGTGATTGTTGTTTGTTATGAATCTGCTACCAAAAATGCACCACTTGTTTTATCTCTCCAAAAGAGACGTTTTTAAAGAAAAAAGATGAAGAAAAATTAGAAAAGGAAGATTTCTCCAGAAGGCCAAGTGCTTCTGAAGTTTTCATAGAAATATGATTTTACGCAAACTAATTTTGTAATTTCTAATAGATACTTTAAATTATTATAATTTCTGCTTTAAATAAGAAACATTATTCACATAGTAATAGGATTTTTCTAAGCTTATCATCTCAACTTTAACACTTACATCACTTTCACTGCTTTTACTTTAAAATTATAATGAAATGTAAGTAAATTTTAACTATAAGGAGACAATTTGAAAATGTATTAATTTTATGCAAAATTAACTTGGTTGGAGTTATATGATTTTTCACCAAGGATCATATATATGTACATAAATATTGAGAGTGAAACAGAATTTTGCCATTTTATGAATGTTTTGATATTACGTAAATTAAAATTTTCAGACATAAAGGTTGATAATCAGTACTTTCTACTGAGTAAAATTTAGCTCTACTTTTTTTGCTTTGTTTGTTTACTTTTGTTTAGAAGATTTCAAAACATAGAATTTAACTTTCTTTTTTTTGTTGTTATTGAAAGACATACTGCTATAATTTATACTACTAAGTGTAAATTTTGCTGTGAGTTTTTGGTAGTTAATCTTTATTAGGTTATCAAATTCTGCTTGAAATCTTATTTTTATAAAATTTATTTTAAGACATTTAGAATTGCATTTTCTAAATTTTAATTACCAAGTTTTCTTTTCTCAGTCCATTTGGTTAATTCAAAAATATGAAGAAATATCACAGTCGTGTAGCAGCTCAGATATGGTGATATTTTGACTTGTGTGGATGGTGTCACCACTAGAAACCAAATAAACCTATAATGAGGTATACTGCAGATAGTCCAATCTTTTGTAGCTTTTTCACCTTCCCCAAATGCCAGCAGTAAAAAAATTGAAAACTTACAATAATTTTTAGTCCTGTGTGTGGGGAGTAGTGTGTGTGGGGGGGGGAGTGGGGTTTGTGGTAGTCTTTGCATCTGTAGACCACCAGACATGCTGCAAATGGAAAAAAGAGTGCTTTTTGTCACTTTCATTGTGTCCCTTTTAAAATTTCAATAGCTTTAGGAGAAAAAATGGGTTTTTGTTACACGCATGCATTGTATAATTGTGAAGAAGTCTGAGCTTTAAGTGTACCCATCACCCATAGTAGTGCACATTGTACCTGATATGTGATTTTCCCCCACCTTCTCCCTCCCTCTTCTGAGTCTCCAATGTCTATCATGCCATTCTATATGACTTTGCAAACTCTTAGCTTAGCTTCCTCTTATAAGCGAAAACATGTGGTATTTGTGTTACTTCACTTAGGACATGGTCTCCAATTTCTTCAAAGTAGCTCTGTTTCATTCTTTTTTGGTTGAACTGTATTCCACAGTATATGTATATCATGGTCCCTTTTCATTGCAAAAAAATATAGACCAGCTCAAGTTGGTACAAATAGAAGGTATTATGAGAATTAGTGTGCATATATAAAATAAAATCTTACAAAAATCTGAGATAAATATTTTCGTATTGAGCTTTCAGAGCACTTTTTAGACTTAAGCTAGAGTGTGGTTCCAGATTAATGCAGCTTTAAAAAATTTTACGACTTCTACCAAGATGGTGACCGGGCAGCGTGGTCTGTGAGACCTCCACAGAAGAGGACACAGAAAGACTCAGACTCTCTCCCTGGGAGCTGGCTCCCCACACGGAACTCAGCCACTGACACCGCAGAGACATCACAGCAGACCGGCAGTAGAAGAGGCGCCGCTGCCGCCACTGATCATCACAGCGGGACGGCGGCCAGCTGCCTCCGCGAGCGGCTTGTCCCGCCCCCTCCGCCCCCCCACCGTCCCCCCCACCCCCCCGCTGCCGCTGCCACTGCCACTGCCGCCGCCACAAGCAGCTCGGTCTGGCTCACAGCCACGGTCCAGACACACATCGCTGTCACTGCTGTGGCCAGACACCTTCAATGCGCGGCCTGTGTCTGAGGTGATCCACCCCTCCACACAGGATATGCTGAGGCTAAGATCGCTGCCTCTGCCATTGCTACCACCACTGCCGCTTTGACTTCCGGGTGAGCCTTGGACCTCCTCCTGTGAGTCCACTCCCGACTGGCCCCCACTCAGGCTCCCCCCCACCCCCGTGGGACAAGCAACTGAGATAAAGACCACCTGGAGCCTGAGACAGCACCACCTGCTGGCGGCTCAAGGTAACAACACCAAAAGGTGAAACTGACCCATTGAATAAACTTGCCAGCTTGGGGGAAAAAACAGCCAGAAATCAGAACTGAAAGGACATTGAACTTAATTGAAAAGTTTCAAAGTGTACTAGATTGGTTTTGTTAGTTTACTAACTCTATTCCATCCCTTTTGGTCTGGCCCTCCCCCCCCTTTTTTTTTTAGCTTTTCCTTTTTAACTTAGTTTTTGTTTGTTTTCTTTCTTTTTCCTTTTCTTCTCTCTATAAACTAGATCTCATTTCTTTCTCTTTCCTTTTCTTCTCTCTACAAACTTGCCAGCCTGGGAAAATAAGAAGACTGGTTAGCTTGTTTGTTAG